>JAVQKC010111902.1:0-13988 GCA_036025475.1 Philypnodon macrostomus | reverse complement strand
TTCGTTTTTGAGTTATCGCGTTCACAGCTAGGATCTGCGGACGCGGACGCGGACGCGGACGCGCACCGACGTGATTCCATAATATCGGCGACACGCTGTTTTCGCCGATATAATTATATGACATAAACACTGACATGCCACTTTATTAGGTATATTATCTAATGACCAGTGGCATCCGGTGTGGTAATGGGCTTATCTGTCCTTGTTGTTAATGTCTTCTGCATCTATGATTTCACCCACATTTAGTCTACCAGAGGACTGGGACCAAAATATGGCTCCATAAAATTTTAAAACATGATTGAAAGTAACCAAAAACTACAAACCAACATAACATGAAGCAGCCATTCTACACTGTCCCAGGTGTTGGGATAGTTATATGGACTGCATAAGTGTGAGCAGAGGAGTTTTTAATCTGTCTATCTGTGTCTCTTCTCTGTCATTAACCTCGCGGCCCGACAGCCTGCTCCCGGTGACACCGACCTGCTTCACCTAATGAGCGACCAATTACTACAAATTAGGCCATTGCTATCATCCACTCCACTTAACACGTCGCTGGGATTTCGATGTCGCCGGATGTTGGGGTAGAATCAACAATGAGCGGCCTTGTGACAGGAAGATGTGTATTTTGGCTTTTTCTAGTGAAGATACTGTTAATGTTGTCTGTGTTTGTGTGCAGTGGTCATACAGCCATGCCTTGGATTCGTTAGCCTGGCTGCTACCTCCAGTGAGTTCCAGAGATCATTTGTATTTGCACCTGCTCCTGTGTACACCCACGTATTTAGTCTTTAACCTTGCACACCTGGCCACTCTGCAAGACCAGCTTCTCCCTGGCCCCAGCTCAATTTTATTCATTCATTTATTATGGGAATCCTGGAAATCAGCGCCCTTGTCTTGGTCTCTTGTGGCACCGGGGGAAGGCGGCCCAAATTTATGCTTGGCAGAGGAAATTAATTAGGCATTAATTAACCGATGCTAATGTGTAGGATTTTTTAAGGGCTCGCCTGTTAGCTAATTTGTAAAAACTGTTCCACACAAACGTCAATGGTCCTGGGACAGACAGTGTCTCGGAGGCTATTTTTTCAGAGATGAGTGTGAAATCAGAGTGGAATAGAAGAAAGCCTTGAGATGTTAATAAACAAAGCCGGTGGAAGAGGAGAGAGCGGCCTGCAGAGGTCGCCGTGCCTGCTTCTGCTCTTTATTTATTTGTGTCTGGTCTGCGATGGCCTGCGAGCTACACACACACACATTAACACATTCATAGATGGAGGCAGAGGAAGGGGAAGTGAGGCGTTTATTTGTTGCTTCACTTTTAACAGGCTGTTGGCTTCGGCAGGGAACCCCCAAAGGTAGAGTTCAGAAAAAACTCTGTGTTTTGTGTGTGTACCAGAGTGTGTTTGTGTGTACATGTGGCTGCGTGCAAGTGCGTGTGTGTGTGTGTGTGTGTGTGTGTATATGCTTTGAGCCCTGTCTCACTGTGCTCTCCGTTGCCAGGAGCTTTCTAACAGAGCTTGTGTTAATAACATACTCAGTGTTTTAACGGTGAAATGCTCTGCTTGTCTGGTTTACACAGGAAACCCCTGGGATCATGTAGTCTACCAATCTGCATTTAGACACTACCATATAAACAAAAATACACGTCTACGAACTTATATATGAGACACACGCAGGTGGTTTAAAAGGGGAATAATTGTAAAGCCTTTTTAAAAAACCCAGTAACACCAAAATACTTCATGACCTTTTGTGAGAGGAAACACTGATAAAGGCTCAAGGAGAGTGAAATAAAATCCAGTGTTGAGCGTGGAGCAGCCTGCCCTGTGTCTGATATATATGATGGTTATCTGGCTGTGTTCTGTTAACCTCAGCCTGCTCACAATGAAGACTCTTAGCAGCAGTACAGACAGCTTGATCAATAGGTCACTGCGCTGACAGCGGTCCTTAGAGTGCTGGTAGGTAGACCAGGGTGGGCCGCGGCTGAGGAAGAAGGGGGTAGTTAGGGGTGATCATGTATCCCACTAACACACCAAGCACCCAAGCTAAGGGATGAACAATAGCCTCAAAACACTCATTTAACAGATGACCCTAACCTCAAGCACATGAGCACTCTCAGTCAGTGTTCCTGCTACCATAGGATACACATGTCACCCTCAGGAGGGGCCTAACCCAGCCTCCATCACACATCTTGGTTAGCACAATGTCTTTGCTACAAAGAACAAGGACATAATCATTTTAAATATGTAGAATTATAGCATACATTTAAGTATAGTTAGTATAGACGTATAGAGATGTTTCCTGGTGACTACACAATAACACATTGAGATGGTCAGCTCCTCAGCATACAATAATCATGTAGAAAACAAAGTTCAGCATATGTGCCCCTTTCAATGTTACACTTGACAATGATACAAGTATCACATCAAAACACACTATTATATGTTTATCCCCAATCTCTTCCTTATAAACTATTGTCATTTCCCTTAAACAGTGACAGGCATTGAGTCATCCTGACTTGTATGTTATTACTTGGCCATGCTATTCTTAGTGGCTGTCTACATGACAGACAAATAAAGAGTGTGTTAGGCACATGGGAGATGCTGCCACAGATAACCTCACATTTCCATTCAAACTGAGCTTTTGACAAAGCCTTAGCAACAGGCTCCTTAATCGGTGGGCAGGCTGCGCATGCATCGGCCTGCCTTCTCCTCCGCTCCCCTTACAGCCGTGATCTTGAGAAGGAGCTTTAAATTGGAAATTATTACACATTAAACCCTCGGCACACAGGCCACGATCGAACCGGATCAATATCTTGCCCGGCACAATAAATCAGACGCTTTCTCTCCACTTACTCTCTCTCCCCTTTTCCACAAAGAGGGCTATAGGCCACTGTGTGACTAGAACATATTTAAATTTTCTTGTAACAAATTAATTCCAACATTTTCTCTTGATTGAATTAGGGCCAAGTGCTGGTGCTGTCACAAGTGTTTTCAGGCTGCTCCCGGGTGGAGAGACAAATTGCCGGGCCTGGACACGGGTAACAAGCGGCGGTGTTGAGTCGCTGATAATCTCCCCACTAATTCTCCATTACAGCAAAATGAGGCCATAAATCTTCCTGACAGCTGATCGATGTAAACATTGTTTCCCCCATGATTGCCAGCTCTCCCAGCGGAGCTACTGTCCGCTCACAATCCGCTGAAATTACTCCCGCACCGAGCCAGCCCTCCCTTCTCCGTTCCCCTTCGACTCTCTGGAAGCTGGTGTGTGTGCATCGAATTGGCTTGGGAGAGAAACCAAAGTCACTGCTGGCTGTCCTGTCTAGGGAAGAGGGAGCTAGTATCTAATTTTAGTTCAATGCCCTGCTAAACAAATGGGAAATATTAATCAAAATGTCTGCTCTTTAACCACTGACTCATGTAATTCTTTATAGGAAACTGATCTGTCTCCCATAACAGGCTGTATGTGCCATTAGATCCAAACAGGCACCCTTTTATGTAGCTATTGCTATTCCTCAAATCTGCACCAGGTATGGCATCATACTTGTTCACTATCCGTTAACATTGTACACTATAAAAAATAAAATGTGTGCAATTACACTGAAGATTCACAATCGTAGAATGGTAATGGTTTCTATATTGACAAAAGATTATTAATTAAAACTACTCTTATCAGTTACTCAACTACATTACCACCCACCATGTGAGTGCACTAGCCTCACCAATTACAACTCCATAATAAGAAGTGTAAAAAGGTTCAATATTCCTAATAGTCTTCAAGGTCAGAAGGGCTTTCAATTTATGAGCTTACATAATCAGAGCAATATTTTCCCAAAGGCTCCTCAATTGGCATAGACCACTTTTTTAACTAGGGGTAATTACTTTCTGGGTAGTAATTAATAACTTTCATTGAAACCCAAGGTCAAGAACATACAGAGTTCTCATTTATAACTTAACAAAAAGTAACTACCCTTTTTCCCTATAAAAAGACTATAGACTTATGGATTAAAAATATCACAACTTTACTCAATTCCCCTTTAATTACCCAAGTAATTAACAATTAAATACATTTTAGAGGAAATAATTTTTTTTTCAAATGTATTTATCAAATTGAACTCAAAAGGTACATGCTCACTAAAGAGTGTACATAGGTAAACTGTTGAGTGACTGAGTATGAGCTTTGCCCATACCTCATAATGTGTGTTAAAATTAAGTTTGTCGCTTTGTATATTTTGTGTTACGTATAGTCTGCAAGATTTTTTTCTCTTCTTTCTTTGTTTATAAGAGCTGTGACCACAGAGCACCCAAGGGTCCGTGTGCAACTGCCTGGGACGAGACATACCACAATGGCTCAAAAAGGTTACACTGACTGGCACTCCCTTGCAATTGGTCCCCGTCTGGCTGTGTCACTTGCATTATGACTTCATCACCCCTGAGAGAAGAGGAAGAGAAAGCAAAGAAAAACAGTTTGCACTCATCCGTCAATGTCCATCTCAAATTACTGCTCAACCAATCACCAGTGAGGATCAATAGGGAGCGGCTGGGCACATTGGAGAAGCAAGAATGAGGTTGGACAAGAGATGGGAGGATCTGGAGATGTCCATTGAAAGACAGAAGAATAACTAATCAATACAGTAAGATGGATATTGTCATTTTAAAAAGGCTTGTCTGATACTGGTTCACTCCCACCTGCTCACAGCAATATTTACCACCAAGGATCATCTCAGTACTCTCAGGCCACTACCCAGATAGAAGCTGCAATATTTTGGACAAATCCAATTGAATTGAGTGAAAAAATTCTAAAATAACCTACTAAACCGCTAAGCTAAACCAGGACACAACCGGATGAAATCTAAATCAGGGATAAACCTGGTCTACACAGTAGTAGTAGTTGTTGTTTTTATTGAGTGTGCTGTAATTATTATTGTTATGTAAATATGTATTTTTATTGCTGTTCTTTTAGGGTGACTTTTAACATCTGTCTAGGGGCTACAGATGAAAAATGGGCTTCTGGCTAACTCTGGCATATTGACAGAAATGTTTATTAATATGCATTGTCCCCTATATGAAAAAGAATAATAAAAATAATAAAAAGTACTAAACCATGTCTAAACTACAACTGAACCAGTAAATCAGTTCTAAACCAGGACTATAGTTTCCCTCTCGGATCACTATCCACATAGAAGCGACGTACAATATTTTGGACAAATATGGGCAAAATATACTGACTGAGTAAAAAAGTCTAAACTAGCTCACTAAGCCTGAAAGCTACACCAGGATACAACCGAATCAATTCTAAATTGGGAATACACCAAGTCTAAATTAGGATTAAAGCAGAACTTTTGGGAAAACAGATCTAAACCAAGCCAAAACCAGGACTAAACTGTAAATGAAACTCAGCGTTTCTATTATTCTGTGCACAGCCCTGCTACAAGTGACTGACGCACAAGTCCATCATAATCTGGTCCAATACCACAGTTAGCATTTATAATCAACCCTGCACTCACAGTAACTTCCAATTTACATAGATCAGTGGTGCACGTTTAAAGGGCAATCTGAAGCAATGATGTCTCCAGCACAGTAGTAATTGCAAAGAGTTGTGGATATATTGTTTCTGCCTACGCCTCCTCCACATTCAAAGTCACAGTGTGTGTCAAGCCTGACCCTTGCTCCTGAGCTTGCACTAGCAGAGGAATATACACTACCAGTGCCAACTATGTGTGTGTACAATGGTGATTAACTCAATAAAAAACAAAGATCTTTATTGGGATGCTCTGTGCAGTAATGGTTGTTTGATTGGAAGCCAGTGGCTGTATTGACAGGTGAAGTGAACTGATTAATGGAGGCTTAGCCCAGAAACGATAACAGTCCTTCATGTGGCTTATTTAACTCTAAACAAGTGATGGATGGTTCATTGTAGCAGTGTTTTTTAAAATCCCTTTGAAACCTCTGTAATGGACTGTATTATGCACCATATACTGAGATGCATTGATTGGTGAAATCTGATAGAAGCATGTTTAGCGTTGTACTGAACATGTACATTCAGGAGCTTCAGAGGTGGGTAGAGTATGGTCAAAAATTGTATTCAAGGAAGAGTATTGTTATTTCACATTAATGTTTCTGAACTAGAGGTAAATAATAACTAAGTGCAAGTAAACAGCATTACCACCCACCATGTGAGTGCACTAGCCTCACAATTACAACTCCATAATGAGAAGTGTAAAAAAGTTCCTAATAGTCTTCAAGGTCAGAAGGGCTTTAAATTTACGAGCTTACATAATCAGAGCAATATTTTCCCAAAGGCTCCTCAATTGGCATAGACCACTTTTTAACTAGGAGTAATTACTTTCTGGGTAGTAATTAATAACTTTAATTGAAACTCAAGGTCAAGAACATACAGAGTTCTCATTTATAAGTTAAAAGTCGTACAAAATACCACTATAGAAGCTTAGCATGTTATGTTTACAGCTTGTGGCATTATCAGCATGCAACTGTCTGTTATAGCTGCTTACTCTAACTATTTGACCTAAGGGGCTGAGTTTTTAAGTGAGGCCGGGGCTGTAAAAGGGAATGTGGTGTGTTAGCAAAAACAAAGCGTGCAGAAGAAGTGAATATAGAGTATCAGTATTGTGTCTGTCATCAGGGTCAAAGGTGGCTTGTTTGGGGCTTGGTTGAAGCTCTAGTTTCAATTCACGGATCAGAATAGCTCAAATTGACACCGGGACCCATCTGCCCACTGAATTAATCCTACACTCTCTTCCATTTGCCCGCTTTTTTGTTTTCTTTATCAGCTCCTTCCATTTCTTTATTCATTCGCTTGACTTTAGGAAAGGGGAGAGGTGACATGTCCCGGGGCATGTGTGTTTTTTTTTTTTTTACATCACAGTGTAACATTTGCAGACTGCGGGGTCACTGGCAGTATTTTCACTCTCCCTCTCCTCTCTCTCTCTTACTGTGAAATCGATTGTTTGTTTGTAAGCAGGCCTTAAATGGTAGCAGCAGAAGCGTTCGGAGCTGGCAACAACACACAATAGGCCAAAAAAAAAAAAAAAAACCCTGCTGGGGGAAAGAGGCATGCAAAAGGCGGAAAAGCTCGCACCATCAGCGCTCGTGACCTTGAGGCCAGAGCGTGCGAGCAAGTGAGTTAGTGTGTGAGGAAGTCTTGGCCAACGCTGTTCACTCAGGAATTATCAAGACAGAGTGGTGCATGGGTCTGCCAGCCCTAGCCCTCCGCCTAAGTGAGTGCAAATTAGGCGAAATCCAACTTTGAAAGCTTGATATCAATTTGATTTGTTCTACATACAAAAGCGTAATAACCTCTTTGAAAGGGCCGCTCTGTTATGTTAATCTATTTGACTGTTGAAAAATGAGGGGCGAGCAACAGGTGAGGAGCCTTTATGTGCGTCTATGGCCCCCCTAATAGAGAGAGACTATAGCGAACACAAACAGGACTAGATGTTAGCTGAAGTGGATGACACTGGTTATCAAACAAACCGCACAGGAAAGATGTCTGCCAAAGAAAAAGCCTCTGGTAAAGCTCACAGACAGAAGAGAGAGAATGCAGAGAGTGGACACAGGGGACGGGGTTGCGAGTGTGGGCTCCATGAATGCCCTGATGATCTTGCTGTGTCATAGTCAGATCAGTCGTGATGTAGCAGATCTCCACATCTACGGCTACATAGCTTTTCTATCTAAATAAGGACTACAAAAAAACAAATGCAAATAAAGCCAAGTCTGAACCAGGACAGTTTAACTCTGAGTGTGTATAGCTCACCTCTGCGTTTTGGGTTCAATCCCCGACTCTTCAGTTGCAGATGTCAGTCTCCTCTCTTCTCCCTTTTAATTGATATACATTACAATACAGAAATAATAAGAAACTATATGAACACTAAACTAGAACTACCACAAACCAGAATCAGAAACCAGGACTAAGCCAGGACTAAAGTAGTTCTTTTTTATTTAACCAGGTAAGCCAATTGAGAACCAATTCTCATTTACAATGGCGACCGGGCCAAGAGGCAGCATTAACAAGCAGCGCATTAAACAGTACAGTACAGTCATACGAAGCATACAGTTCAACATAAACAATAACAACAATAATACCAGTCTACAACTAAAAACAAGTGCAACGATCTTGGACAGCTGCATGCAGGGAATTCTTAAATGTGCTGATTGGAATAAACAAGATACGTTTAAGTGTGCACTGCAGATTATTCCAGTCGCTTGCAGCGGCGAACTGGAATGAGAAGCGACCAAAGGAAGTGCGGGCTTTAGGGATGACCAGGGTAGTCAGACTGCTGGAGCGTAATGTACGGATAGAAGTATGAATTTGGAGAAGTGAGTGCAGGTACTGAGGAGTTTTGCTGATTAGTGTTTTATAAATAAAGAGGTACCAGTGTATTTGTCTACGGGAGTGACAGGAGGGCCATTTTACCAGTGAGTATAGTGTACAGTGATGAGTTCTTAACTAGAGTCCAAACGAGTACTAAACCAGGTTGAGGTAGAATGATTTTGTCACATGGTATAATGCCCAGTATCTTCCTCTTGCTCTTCTCTTGTCATATCCCGTTTTCTGGCGGTGTCTGCTGGAGCCCCATGGGGGTCAGCCGTGTAAGGTACATGAAAGGCCAATTTAATTTAGCGCGTCCACGGCTACAAAGTATTTTAATTCCGACAGCTGTGACTGAGGAGTTAATATTTGACTTGTCAGAAGTAGGGCCGGGGCCAGTGAATCATTGTAATTCTCATTAAAGAGGCTCTCCCCCAGCAGCGCCTTAATGCAGAATAATGAAAGTCAAGACAGAGTGAGCTTCTAATGCCAGTTGAGGCCTATCTTTTAATATTCCCCTCTTGATGGATTAGGGAAGCGGGAAATTCATCTCGGATCATAGGGCCTAATTTAATAAGGGATCATTCCAGGAGTATTGCATTTTATAATAATGTCATTTAAAGTGTCGTCTTCCATTTTTACTGTCCCATATGTATGCTTATATAATGGTGCCAGAGGGATGTGTTTTTACAATGTTCAGATGTCTTCACTGTCCACGGCCCCCCTTGGACCATGCACACTTACTTGGTACACCTAGCCTGTAGCTGCCTTTCAAAGCTCAGCCTCCATGTTCTGTCTTCCTTTTTTGATCTAGCAGTCAATTGAGTGAGCACTTATGAGAAGTTCACTTACTTTGGCGTGTTGCTGCTGTTTGCTCAAATTATTTCTAATAGTATTTAGGGAGAAATCAGGATGATATGAGTGTTGGGATTGTAAATATCACCCAAAGGAAATATTATATAAAGATACATTACATTTGCTTCATCACAAGCTACTAAAAGGCACTCTCCAAGAAACAGTGCTATAATTATCCGGCCCACTCACAAAGAGAAGGCTTTTACAGAATAGAGTAAACAAATCTGACTAACATGAAGAAGTGTTGATGTTAGCAGCAGCAGCATACAGATTATGAATTATGGGTTGTAAAGTGAAAAATATTTGAGGTCATTTTTATGAACAAGATTTAGTGTATCATATTTCTTCATTAAGCTTTTACACATAACATAAGATGTTATTACTACATAACAAACAAACATGATCTTGATGCACAATATTGCTGGCTTTTACAGTATTCATTATAGGCTAGTGAGTTTGCAGTGTGTTGCTTGTTGATTTTTGTCAGTACTGAATCTGAAACACAAGAATGAAACAAGATGAAATAGTGAATATAAATTAACCAAATAAAATATAAGTTGTAGCTAAATGGTTGCTAACTTTTGTATATTGTTTTTTTGCACATCATTCATGAAGTCATTTCATGGGTACCTGGAGCCCTTTTCAGCAACTATGAACCTTAGGTGGTGTACAGTCTAAAAAGATTGTGTGATGGCCAGGCAGAGGATCGAACTCACAACCTTGCTTGATTACAGTAAATGTACATTCCACAGTGAATTATATGGCTGCAGTTATTGTTGATACTTGGTTTGGATGGTCATGGCTGAGCATGCTCACTACATGACGTGTTACATGTGGCCCTTTTAAAAGAGTTTCTATCATCATTAAGATAAGACACAGCCTCTCTGACGAGCTGTAGCTTAACAAAGTGTTTCCTCTTTAACACACTCATGTCTTTGGCACCTTTGTCCATGTAGCTTCTCCAACATACTTGTTCTATCTGCTTCACACATACCAAGGTTCTTATCCACTGATAATATTGTGCTCTGGTTCCTCTTCCTGAACACAACAAACAAATGATGAAATTCAGTAAATTACGAATCCTTTTCAAAATATTTTTGTTGTGCCACAAAATGAGGAAGCAATAAGTTGTTTTTGGTCTGAATCCGAATCACCATCTGGATCCACAGTACTGGTCACCTGGTTTAGCTCTACAAAGCTGATCTCAACATTACCAACTCTAACATGAAGAGACAGAAAGATGTGAGCAGCCTACAACCACATAAGTGGATTTTTGAATGTTGAATGACGTTTCTTCACTTTGTTTTTGTTTTTGCATTTTTTTTACCTAACACCATCTCTTCAAACCTACCTGATACATGTGCACAGTATTTTACTAGTTACTGTAGTAACATATTTCAGTATAAGTACTTCGTATTAGTTTGACCTCTGGTATAAAATATGTTTTATCATGGCATTGTCCAACAGCAGTGATAATGGATGCCCAACCTTGATGAGAAAAGAGAAATAGTCTTTGGGAAACTGCTAACGCCAAGCAGTGAGGCAATGAGTGAACATGAGCGAACTTGTGAGCTCTATTTTTACATCCTTTTTCAGAATGAGATAGTGTCCTTCTCTCACACCCCCCGCCGTGGGACAAGCTAATACGGGCTGATCTAATTAGATGTTGGCAGATTGTTGAGCCAACGGTTGTAATCCAATAGAACGTCACACTGCTATGGGGTCCTGCCTACTTGGCCTCCATAATGCAGCCCAGTCAGCTCTTCGCATTTGTCTGCCCTACTCCCCAACTTCAGTGACATCAATTTACATTAGCCTGCAATGAAACATGATGCATTCTTCCCCACCAGTGGCTAGAACGCACAGTCGCAGCTCACTTAACCCGCAGATCCCAGATGAACTTGACATGGTCCCTGCACCATTAGACATCACCGTTTATCTTGTTAGTTTATAATAAGACTTGTGAATGTGTGTGTGTTTGTGTGGCATTGTCATATGGGAATGTTCCTAAGCACCCTTAAAGTAAGTCAAAGTATAAACCAGGACTAAAACAAGTAACAAACCAGGACTAAACCACATCTAACCATAGCTAAACCACCGCTAAACTAGGTACAGTATAACCCAGGACTGAACCAAGGATCAGTGAATAGAAGAAATAAAGTTAGTTCTAGTTCTAAACTGAGTTAGTGTGTCCATGGCAAACGAGGTATAAACTAGGCCTACGCTGTCATACCCAACAGCAAGGTGTATATCAGCAAAACACCCCCATACGTCTGCTACAACTTCTATGGCACCAACGGGCACCCTAATCAGACATTGTGAGATTTCCTAAGGTTTTTTTTTATATCGTTAACGAGCAATTTGATCCCGTGTTTGACCATCCGGGACTAGAGGTGCGAGGGAATGATCACCCGGGGTTTGCCTCCAGACTATTTAATGGAGCACCGTCTCTGCTATGTCTGGGCTGTCGCTTCGGGATCCAGCAAACTCAAACTCAACACAATTGGAAACGGTGGGATAAGTTACCGAATTTATACAAACATAAATATATGTTAACATTTTAAATTACATTTAGACAAATCTAAAGGCCATTATATCGGTGAAACGACGATATTATGGAATCATCTGCAATCAACTTTTAATTAAACTTTTACACACAGGTACATATCATAGAGATGCCGAACTGGATTGATTTTTGTACTTCTATGATGATTATTAATTAGGTAATTAATTAATTACTGACCTAAACTTTGAACGCAATAAAATTCTTGTATTTATTTTACTCTGTTAAAATTCGATGGTATGTGATGTTGGCCCACACTGGATGGACTCTTCTATTTCGCCACAAAACGATCAAAACCTGAATTTTGTCGTCAAGCAGTGAACTACTACTTAGCTTTGCTCCATAACAAAGTGCATCTCTGTCCTCAATATTAACAAGAGGGGGAATTTTATCTGCAACTGTATACATCTTCTGATACTAAGGCTTTAGCGATGGCAGGTGACCAATAGATTTTGTTTTCTAATGGAGCACTAATTTGGGCAGATTTCTCTGGTCTCTTAGCTCTACTCTTTCTATGAGACTGGGCATTTAGATCAGTTGTTTTCCTTTATGTCCAACACCCTGGAGGTATCAGCATCAGGTTTGGTATAAGGGTTAACACTTTCAGGACCAACTCTCTCCAATCTCCTTGTTTTTCTGTTTGATAACCTATGGCCAATAGCATCACTGTATTTATCTTCTAGTGCCAGAGTTCTATGTGAGGGCTCCAGTGATACGTTTTCGTGGGACCAGATGGTGAACTGAGGAGTGTGGGGCCAGTCATTTAAACTCAAGTTATCTGCTTTGTAACTCAATTAATTAGTGACGAGACTAGCAACAACTTTGGTATTTGGGCCTGTTACAGATTGGTCAAAATCCAGTGCATTAGAAATCTCACTTACAGAATTGATGTGAATAAATTCATTAAACCCTGGGGAAATACTTGGCCAGAACTCTAGATCCTAACTCTCTCTATATGATGGGACTGGATTCCCTAAACCCTTGACATAGAGGTGTGTTCCATTTCTCTGATACTGCAGGTTTGGGGATGTTATGTTTCCAGACCATACCCTCAAAGGCACCTCATTTGTCCAGTAAACTGTTGCCAGAATCAGGTTCCTCTTGTATTAGTGGCCCATTGGTCTGGTTAAATTAATCTAAAGCTCTGATCATTAAACCTCCAGTAGCACTAGGCAGAGTTAAGCTTCATGTGGGGCATTTTTCTGTGATGCCATTGGTCATCTGCAAACACATGGTTGCAAAACTTCATGGTGTCTTGGGAAACTGTAAAGAAGTCAATAACATCATGAGGTTAGTATCACAAATCTGATTCTAATGTGATTTATCTTATAATTGGATTGTGCAAGAACTAGAAACTTCAGTGTTTTACATATAGGTCCTATAGTTGCTGTTACTTTAATGCCATATGACATACGCACACTTATAAAAGACATTCTGATAGACTTACTAGTCACTGTGATAGAACTGGGACAGGTGGCTGGCTCATTGTGATAAAAGAGTGCACTCTTTAGGGGTGAGTCTGAGGTTTAGGTCCATGTGCAGCAGCTCTTTTAGAAAGTCCACAAACACTGTTAGGTCTTCATCCTCCTCAGGGTCATATTTGAGATTAATCTACAATGAAACAACAGGGAAAGACAATAGATTTCAAGAGTTTAGTTTAGTTTAGTTTGGGGGGAAGGTTTGATCTTGATGTTGTTGAGCCTGTACAAAGTGCCAATGACTGTTATTGGGTGTGTTTGAGAGTGGGAGAGGCAGGTCACATACATAACATAACATTTTTTGAAGATTCTGTTCAAGATTCTGTACAACCAAGGTGTATATCGGCGAAACGCCCCCATACGTCTGCCACAACTGCTATGGCACCAACAGGCACCTTAATCAGACATTGTGTGAACTGAGGCCCCGGCCCCAAACCATAACAAACATGGGAAGGGTTTATTTGATTTTTTTTGCCAATTTTTTTTAATTTCCCTAAAACTACATTGTTCTTTCAGTCTGTAGGGGATGCTATAGAGGTAACTGCCATCATATTGGTCAGATCTGTTCAGGTCCAGAGGGTAATTAGATGTTTCAGGTTTGAGCCTAATCGGGTAATGTATGTGCAAGTTAGAGGCTGTCAAATATACCTGACTTTCCATTTTCAATCCAAAATGGCCGACTTCCTGTTTGTTGTAGGGTGGGGTCATAATAATATTTTATGTTGGGTACACTGTGAAGAATCACTGTACCAAGTTTCATTGCTCTCTGCCAAAGT
>JAVQKC010111844.1:0-41598 GCA_036025475.1 Philypnodon macrostomus | reverse complement strand
GTTTATTTCATAGTTTTCACGGTGCCATGACGTTGGTGGTAAAGAGAGGAGAGAATTAAATTTGCACCCGTCGAAAATCTCTGCATCCTGTGTGGTTATTCCAAGTGGGCAGCTACAATGACTAATCAATGTCTAAATCAAGAGCTAGAATAGTGATTATTTAAAATGTCTTACAAAAAAACTGGAACATTACCAGTCCAGGGCTAAACCAGGCCTCCCTCTACCAGGACTAAAGTAGGCCTCAACCAGAACTAAACAAGGTCTTAACCAGGACTAATCTAGTTAAAGGACAAAACCAGGTTGAAATATGACTAAACTAGCACTGGTCCAGCTTCCAGGTCTAAAGTGTAACTACATCAAAACCAAGCTGTACAAAAACAGGAACAGTATTGTGTAAATAAAGACCACCAATGGAACTAGTACCACAGCTGGGAACCACTGATTTTAGATAAAGACACAAAATGGCTGCTTACAACTTCTATATAACCTTCCCACAACATCCGGAAAGAGCCTTACACAATCTTTTATGTCAGTTGTGCTGTCTGTGAGATCACAATGCCCTCTGCCAGACATCAGGGTCAAAGTTATGTGTACTTTTTAGTTTTGGAGTTGTTCATTTACCTCTCTGATCCCAAGTGGGCCTCACACAAGGGGCTGTGATCTGTGGCTCTCTCATCTGAAGCCAGTGGTCATCCACCCCTGACCACGGATGATGAAACACAGCTGCAACTGTTCTAAAACAGCCTAATCACTCAACCATGGACTACCAGTGACCCCTCATTATGACTAGTTAAACTAAACACCAAAAACATACGACCACAATACATTTCTATAGCCTTCAACTTTATTATGGCCTGCCTAAGAGAACATGTCCGGATTTTTTTCTCTACACCGTAAAATCCAATATAGACATAATCAACATTTATAAATTTGAAGACAGCATATTATTCAGTCATTTGCACTTCTTAAGAAATCATTCACAATAGTCGCAAACCGGTCTGTGGCAGATAAGGGATCACATGCTTGGAAAATAGGGAGGAGTGTGAAGCTGTTACGAGAGATCTCTGAAACATGGCATACCTTCACTGTTCCAGCTGGCTAAAATAGCGTATTTACATAATATTAAATGAAATCATGTCGTTTAATTATATATAGATCGTGGGGAATTAGGTCTCGCGTCACAAGAAGTGGAAATTGAGGCTGAGAACTGTTGTCGTTGCAGCAGTATCTAAGTACATTGAAACTAACATTGACAACCATTTTGACATACCGGTACTTTCAAACTACTCAAACAAAAGGCCCGTGGTTCCTTTATGATAATCTACCCCGCTTCTAAAACATGAAGCGAAAGCGTGAACGTCAAAGTCAGGTGATGAGGCTGTCGTTCACTTTTCAGACACCCCGAGGCATTTACCTGTTGACTGGGATGCATCACCTCCATTTCCATCATCATAGAGTCCTGTCTGTCAAACAAACGCCTTGGTTTAAATATATAATCCTTATATGGAAAAAGAAATAAAAATGGCGAACGATCCTGCACAATACAAGTCCGTCCGGGCAGCTGTGTTGAGACAAATATTGCTTCCTCTATAATCTTATGATCATTACGGAAATGAAAGACCCGCCCACCACAAGCTTCGGCGTCAGTACGTCCACCCCTCCACCGACCAATGAGGCGATCAGCGGTGCACATGCGCAGATCTCATCCCACGTCCTCCAAATTACACAATTATGTTGTATTGTATAGGCTTATTATAGTGGTCAGTTTCAGTCTAACCCCACATAATTCGTGTTAAAACTACATTTGGACTAAAACAGATGAGAATGAATTGAACTGCATTCTGCTTGGTTTAGTTTCCCAGAAACTCTACAGAACACTACAGAATATAGACCCTACGATATAGACGTCAGCAGCGGGTTGTTTGGTGTCTAGTGCCCCCTGCTGGCTAATACAGCGGCAAGGTTGCAGAGGTGAGGCCCTGCGGCCCTAATGTCCCCTTTGAAAAACAAATAAATGAAAGCATTGCATTGTTCTTTTTTGTTACCTTTAACAGGCAGTTTAGTGTGTATCTTGTCTTTGGGTCAATACGTCTAATGACAGCAATGACTGTTTATGGAGTTGTAATTTTTGAAGTAGTCTTACACGTATGCAAATTAAACATATTATTAAAATGTATAGGCTACATGTCTTGCACATGAAAGAAATCAAACAGAAATGGTGGAAAAATAAAGTGACATCGTGACAATCGTGTCATCTGAGGTGTTCATATTCTGGATCCCCAGCATGTCAATATCGGTTTAAATTTAAATGTATTAATATGGTATTGCAGTACATACATAACAAACCCCAATTTTGGCTATATTAGATTTGATCTATATTTCAGTCTATATTCTAGTCTTTGGGACAAAGTACCCAACGTCATTACTTGAGTGAAAGTATAGATCCATATGGGTAAATATTACTGCAATACAAGTAAAAGTCAAATGATTATTTAAGTTAAAGTACTGGAGTATGTGCTTTCAAAAATACTCAAGTATTCAAAGTACTTATTTATTTCTAAATGTATTTTAAATGAGAGCAGTCAAGAATAATTGTGACATTTCCTCTACATTCAACTCACAGACTTTTTTACCTGCTTAATCACACCTTCAAAAGATGAGATGTCAAACATTAGTCTGATCCTGTGCTCTCACTTAAAAAACTAACACATGTTTGTACAGAATCAGTCAATGGGAATCAGGGGAGACATTGTCAATTGTAAATCCATTAATGGAAAAACAGACTAATGTCTAAAACAGATATAAACTAGGACTAAAGCAGGTCTATTCTAACAACTGAAGCAACAGTAAACCAGTCCTGAACTAGGTGTAAGCCAAGTCTAAAATTGTCAATGACAATTTAACTAGTTTCTTGCAAATGAGAAACTACCAAAATACAGTCAATGGTCTTCTGGGTTTAACACATGTTTTCTGCAGAAGTTACTTCTGTACTACTCGTTTATAGACGTGTAGGGGGGTTAAAGGTATGACATTTGTCTTCCAAATGAAGTGGAGTAAAAGTAATAAGTCCCAAAAAATACAACTCAAGCAAAGTACACGTCACAGTAAAGTAGGCTACTTCAGTCAATTTAGCCTTTGTCTGAGACTAGGGCTCTTTCCAGCATAAACAAAAGAATTGCCTGGTCTTTGGTGACGGTCATTTACCAAAAGATAAGTGTAAAACAGTGGTATCGTGATGTAATTCAAAATTGCCAAGGCAATAAGATAGACCTAGTCTCAACTCTAGCACCTATCTGTTAAGAAGCTCACACTTAAGTGCAGCCCACCATGCCACTGCGCGAAATTACACTAAAAAGCCTCTTTTCCCTCAAGCGCGCTCCTGAAAACGCGTTCACGTTTGGCAGCTCCACGTCGACATTCTTTCAACTGCATATAGCGAACTGCACAGGACTGGGGGAAGAAAACGTAAAAGCGGCCGTAGCCACCTTACGAATAGCGCGCTTCATGTCTGCAGACTATCGCAGTGAAAACTGGCGTTTGCACTCATTCAGGTTATTGCGTGCAGTGTCTTCAGATCGGCTTCTGCTTTTTATGATCTTCACTATTTCCCCCTCGTGTCTGAATACAGCTCGTCCCCTGCGTCTACCTACATTATATCAGGTACAGTTTGACACAACTTTGCTTTATTTTCTTCTGCAACACTACTTAGACGGCTGACTCAATAGTTTACCAAACATACTGCAACACAATGTATTTATCTACTTTTTACTTTTAGTAAGAAGTTGACTGCTGCTGTATTGGCAAGTGTAGCCTACTAGCCTCTACTATCTCAAAACTGTTAGAACTAAAGAGTTGTGCTGCTGAGCTGTCACTTTCCTCATTGCTGTCACGACTTTCTAGATTGTTGTGTATATGTGTGTATATAGCCCACTCTAAAGGACCTTCTGTAAAGTTAGGCTCAACAAGTAGACTCTACTCATAGCTGTTAAATCACTCAAATGTAGACCTGAACCTAAACCTAAACCAAGGATGTCTGCAACAGATGTAGGCTACCTTTGATTATAGACACAAGTCAGTACCTTTCCAATAAAAAGGGCAGACTATCTTCTGGGCTGCACACAGGCCTCAAAGACTACGATAGAGAAATAATACATACGTAGGTATCATAAGTCAGCAGATAAAATGACAATATGTAAGATGACTCCATCTGGCCTACCTATGTGACACCAGAGAGGATCCTCCATACAGCGATTATTTCCTAGGCCCACACACCTTTGTCTTTGGGCTGTTTCTCGGGCTGTGGCTGGTTAAGTTACATAGAAATAATAAAACTGAGATAAAACTGAGGCTCTCTTGTCTGTTTTACTTCAAGTAAAGAATGATGTAAAGTAATTCTGTGTCTGTTTACTTTGCCTCTGTGTTTTACAGAAATGGAGCACCCATATGTGATGTGGCTAGTGTCTCACAGAGGTCTCTGAGGTGGCACTGTGGCTTTCCAGATGAAGTTCTGTGATACACTTAGACTCTTAATTGTTTGCAGTCAGTGCATTACAGAACTTTGTTTTGGGAGCCAATATCTTATCTAATATGGAAATCACTCTAAAACATGCAATGGTATAATGTATGTAATGGTAAACTATGCACATGTACCTAATTAAAGTAACTATTAATACATTCTTATTATTACTTGTTATTTGATTGATTTGATGCTTCCGTGCTGACATATTGTTTTATTATTGCTGCTTCATAAGAGTGTGTTTTTACCATATGGACACTTTGATCAGGCTCATACATTGGTTGTGCATTTGTCTGTTTGTTTGTTAATTGCAATATAAGAGGTGTTACTATTAGTATTAAAATGTCATGATTTACAAGCAATGCAACATGTATTTGAGTAGTTCGTGCATGCAAACATTTCATTTCTATAGCATTCTGCACATTGTTACATTTTAAACAAATGAATAACCACCCGTTTCTAGATAAACGAGAAAGATCAGTTGCAGTGGTAAGAAAAGTTACACTGGGGAGCAAGCCACTCTCAGTGCATGCAGGGTGCCTTCAAGAGCAGCCTGCTAGTTCCTCCATGGTTTATGCAGCATGCCTACGTCAACACTACACATTTTACACTGACATACGAAGGAATAGCGAAAAAAACATCTCTCATCTATCAAGTGTTCTGTTGTTATAAATAGCATGCCACAATATCTTAACACGTAAAACTTATGATGGTTTAATACATGAATTATTAGAAAAATAGGTTCAAATTAAATCTCAATGTAATGCAAAGAAATACTTAGATCGATGGGGGTTTGCCAGAAATCAGCACACATTTATTAATTCAAGTAATTAAATAATAATCTAAACGTAAACACTGAAAAGGTGTATTAGAGGTGAGCTGAACGAGATGTCCGTGAAGGCAGCACACTTTCCCTGCTGACCTCTGACAGACGTTCCTCCTCCCGTCACAAACACGGAAGCAGCATGGCGGCCAACAGCAGCGGCGGTCCAGACAGGGAAAGAGCCGCACAGCAAAGACTCAAGATAATCGCTGGACATTTACAAAGACCACTGGACGATGAACCAGACATTGCAGCCTCCGAATGCAAAGCCCAGGGGAGCAAGCCAAACGAGTCCAGAGAAGAGCGGACCGTACCGAGGAGGAGGTAAATCAGGGGCATCCTCTGTGGTTAGCTTGTGTGTAGTCCACCGACAAAACCTGTGCTTTTTATTTGTAAAAGCTAGAGTTTTGCTGTCGTCATGAAAATACCACAAAACAAACACACAAAAGGCATTATTTTGTTTAGTTAGCCAGCTAGCCAACACACAGTTCATTTCCTCTGTGGTGGGTGCGGCTACACTTCAGTTTGGTGTGGCTGACTTTCCTTAACTTGGGGGTAGTTTTCTGTAGAGAGTGGGGTCATAATTTATTTTCTGGAAAAGAGTTGCTGTGTCCCCAAAGGCTGAGAAATTATGCTAGCCGTTCTACATTTACGGTCCCTACTTTTGAGCGACTCTTAGCATACGTATACAGTAATGCGAATGTGCTACTGTTTAAACTATATCCAGATTGTTCACTATTCTTTTTATTTGAGTTTTTCTTACGTTTTACAAACCGCAAAGAAAAGTAAATATGTATTTTTTTTCCTCAAAGTATGAAAAGTTGAGTAATGTAATTTTGACAGCCAGTGAAACCTGTGCGCCTCCTCTGTGTTGATCTGATTGGCCATGAGAAGTGGTGGTCTGACTTTCAACCTATTGGCAGCTCTCGTTTCTTTTTGGAACTGAAGTGTACTGACATCTAGTGTCTGTCTCAAGGAACGTGCAAGTATTATATCTGACTGTCCTTAGATGTTTAGGGCAATATGACATCCCTATATCCATATATAATGTTTTATATCCGTCAACATGCATTTATTTGCCCTTTTACAGAGTTGTATCTGAGTAAAATGTCCAGAATGTGGATTTCCCATTAAGTTTACCCATTTAATGTGCCTTTTGCTGTAATCTACACATTAAGCCCAGATTAGTTGCAGGTATTAATAGAGACATAACTACACAAGGCTGATTGGTCACAACAGTTTTAGGACATAAATAGATTTATTTGAATGTATTTTAATATTTACACATCATATGAACCAGTCTCAATTCAATTGAACTGCTAACTGTAAGTTTTTCAGAAAATAGTCCAGATTAACATGACATTTTATGTGATAATTCGTCTCTAAAACCTTAATATAATGTCATCTTATTCTATGTCTATGTTTCATGTATAAAGTTTGTCTTCCCACAGGCAGGACGTAATGAAATGGAATGGGTGGGGATACAGTGACTCAAAATTCCTGTATAACAAGAAAGGACAAGCAGAATTTACCGGGAAAAGGTAAACTATTCTGTGATATGATGTAATTGTTTGATTTTAACCTCCCACGGTGTATTCAACTCAGCTTCTGCATTAAAGAGATACTGTGAATGAGCACTGAGCAGTATTTGAAATCAGTCTCCCACGCACACAGCAATGTGGTTCTACTGACATCTCATGGATGGCATTTGAATTGCACCCTGTCATCTGATAAGGTCAATGGCTTTTCACTTTCACAAACCCTGTCTGTTTACTGCTTTTGCCAGCACAATTGAGTCTCTTTTACACCAAATTATTGCTGCGTAGGTAAATTTAAAAAAACTAAATAATTTGTCCATAAACAGATCAACATCAAGGTCTGCTTCTTTCCATTTGTGTGTGCTGTTCCTTATCTCCGTCTGCCATGACTCTGAGATTGTACATATTTTGTTTAGTCATAATGTATGACTTTAGAAGAGATGCCACAGTCTGTTGTAAACACAGATATCTGGTCTTCAATGTAAAAAGAGATGTGAGTAATGAATGTTGCAGTGCACAGGTTTTCATACTGTGTGAAAACCTGCCACTATCTCAGCTTCTTATGATTGAGCAGCTACCTGGGAGCCTCAGAGCACCCGAGGCAGTGGCATGAACGTTACAGAGACCGCATTCTCCTTCTCCCACTCTGAGCCCGGACTGGGTTTTTTTCATTATACTGTATTCATGGTTTCGTGGACAAAGACAGACCACAGTTCCCTGATGGGACGGCCCTGGCTGTGCCAGCATCTCAATCTCAATTATGCAAGCAATGGCGACCACAGGGACAGCACTTCACAGCTACTTTTGTTCCTATTAGATACAGATACCAATTTGCAAATTAAGAAGTAAAGAATTCTACTACTAAAATACACTTTACTACAAGTTACTATCCACTTGGTCTATCTTGCACTTGATGATCTTGCCAGATCAGTGGTCTTGCAGCTGTTGACCATTTGCTTTAGGTTTTTACTTCTCGTTAGTTCAGATGGTCTCCTGTCTGCGGACCCTGATGTAACAAGTTATTTCTTTCCTGCAGCCCCAGTACATCTATTCTATTATCTATTGGTGGGACAGTGGCTTTGTGGGGGTTCCTGGTTCGATTTCCTGACTGGGCAGTCGGGACCCTTCTGTGTAGAGTTACTTTCTTTCTATAACTTTTTAACTTCCTGCCCTGGTACTTCAGTACATCTAGTTATCTATTAGCACTACAGTAATGACTAGGTGCACGTGTATAATAATGGGGCCAGTGAGTGTTTATTGATGTCGCCTTTCTGAGTGGAGTCTGCATGTCCTCCTGTTACCTTGGGTTCCTTCCATCATATTTGTTGTTGATTTTTTTTATAGATATAGGCTTAGTGGGATGATCATTCCTGGGCTCAAAGACTGGATGGAGGGCACTTTTGGAGCAACCCTTCAACACAAATCTACAGCAACAGTGAGACACACAATACTTTTTTAACTGTATATAGTATGTAAGTTATAGACATTTACTAAAAACACTTGTGTTTCTACAGACTGTTCTAAACACCAGTGATGTGCAGCCTCCAGCCCTTAATGAGGCCTTTGTGGAGGAACTGAAAGCTACAGGTATCCCTTTCTCAGCTGATGCAGAGGACCGAGTGTTTCGTGGCCATGGTAAGAAAAGCTGTTTATTATATTAAAACATTTCTACTTGTGACATATACTCATGTTTGCATATTCTTCCAGGGCATTGCCTACACGAGATTTTTCCCCTGCGAGAAGGAAAGATCGGTCGTGTTCCTGACATGGTGGTGTGGCCAAGTGAGTTTGCCTTTCCTGTGTTTTTATTGGTCGATTTTTATCCGCCCACGTAGTAAACCTGATCCCCCACCTACCTCAGTGATTTAAAGGGTTAATCTCGGCAGAGGCAGCTATATTAATATGTATGAGTGGAGGCCTGATAAGAAGCGTCAGGGGAGAGATGGTTTGACACCCAATATTCAGCAATCTGGCTATGCACAGTGCCTCTATGAATTATGGTTTTTGAGATTGATTTTTATTTATTTATTTATTTAGTTAATTCCGGCACGATTTTAAATGCAAATTACCGATGCTTCATACACAGTCTCCACAATCAACTTTATAATAAATGTCCAAATTTTACCTTCTAAATTATTTGTAAATTATTCTGGCCTGTAATTTGCATTCTTTCCAACCAGCCTCGGTATCAAAGAGTACAGCTTTTATACTGTTGGCTAAAGATCTGTCTTTAATTAGAGACATTTCTCAGTGCCTCTAAAAGCAGTGCAGGTCGGTCAAGCGTGTCTGTGTAGGTGGGTATTGCTGCTCTTGTCGCTCGCTCCTCACTTCACTGTAAATGGATGAGGGACCAATGATTGGCTAAACACATTTGTATCGATCCAATTCAGCCCACTCTAGAGATTGTAGCTTCATGCTGCCTGACTTAGCCCGAGGAACGCCCTGAGCAACCAAAAGCATAAAGCTCGACAGAACACGTTATTTACAGCTCCCTGCTCAAATGACACATACCATTTGCATTAGAATTGTCAAATTGTTGTAACAGGCCCAATTCTACAGCTCTGTTGCATTTATTTCATGCCTTTTTACATTTTTCTTTTGCAGTTTGCCACAATGATGTTGTCAAAATTGTGGAGCTGGCATGCAAACACAATGTTTGTTTGATACCTTATGGAGGTAAGTTTCTTAATTATTTACAGGTAGGTAAAAATATGAATGGGTGGTATTAATGAGTTCACTTCTGAAATAATTTCTAATCACATGACTCGTACACTATACACAGCTAATATTTTGAAAATAAAAGCGTTGTGCCTTTCGTTCTTGTGTTTTGCCAGGAGGGACAAGTGTCTCCAGTGCCCTAGAGTGCCCCCCAGAGGAAACACGCTCCATTGTTTCCTTGGACACCTCACAGATGGTAGGTAATAGGGCCTTAAAATGTCAGGCATTAAATTTTAATGTTTATTGTGGATTTCTCATAATAAGAAAATGGTAAAAGTCAGCCACACGCCTATAACATATTAGAAATGATGTATTTCTGACCTTTCTCTAAAATGTATATTATTATTATTGTATATTATATATTTATCACCTCTATTCAGATTATTATTTTCCCCTGAGTTAAAATTAGAGGTTTGCAGAGTATGATTTTATACTTTATGCAGCATCTATGTATTTGGATGCACCAACTCCCTTAGTGCTAATAAAATGCTGTGTATCAGTGCCGAGGCCCTTTGATGCAGGCTCACATCCAGGTGATTTATCAGCCGCCTGCACGCCACTGGCTCTCTGGTAGCGGAACTTAGGCCACAGACACCAGCGGCCACTGTTTTGTGTCAGAGGTCAAAGGTGAGGTGGCTCCAGAGGAAGCACATGAAAGGCCCTGTGTGTGTGGAGCATAAACTTTATTACCTCTTGAAAATAATGGATGGCAGGTGTAAAATGACCTCCTGTAGGTAGGGCTAGGCCATGTACCCAGTGGCCTTAATAAGAGGCATATATTTGGAAATAGATGTTAAATTTGAGTTTAACCTTGAGCAAACTGACTGTGGTTTGTGTCCTGTAACCGCTCTGTTCACATTTATCTTCAACACAGTCAAATGAAGAGGACGAGTAACAGTAAATTTGATTGTGTAGTGATTTGGTCCCTGTGTACAGCAATTTCTTTGTGCAAACTGATATGGGTAGCACTGTGTTACACAATTTTCTCTTCTATTGTAGGGTGTCTATACGGTATTAAAAAGTTAGAGTTAACTATTGCTTTTGGGTGATTATAAAATGCATGCTGTATTATACATTTTCACCATCTTTGTCTGACTTACTTACTTTACTACTTTACTTCAGAACTAATTTCAAACGTATATAAGTATTTGCATGTCATAAAATTGTGTTTCACAGAACCGCATCTTGTGGATTGATGAGAAGAACCTCACTGCCCACGTGGAGGCTGGTATTGTTGGTCAGGATTTGGAGAGATTGGTAAGCACTTTATGTATATTTATCCACTGAAGCTTACATTATGTCCTTTATAGACCATCCCATACAGCTTGTCTAATCTTGGCCCGGGAGGTGTGACAACAGTGTTCAGGACGTGGCTTAGGGCAGGAGGGGCGTGCAGAAAGGGGGGAGATTAGGGAGCAGGAATTCAGTCGTGAGCAGATGGCACCATCACGCTAATTCAGAAAAATTGAGAACGAGCAGGTCTGTGATGTGGAGGAACGCGTGAGTTGCATCCAAAGCAAATCACCTCTGCATTTTATCCCAGGCCGCTTTTATGGAGCAGATGGGTCTGAATTATAAAGTGCCTTCTCTGGGAGTGATGTCATAAAACACAGTCTAACTTTACCTCCTGTTGTGATGACTGCCTCCGGTGGGGATGGCTGTTCTTTAAGGAAATTATTATTATTGTTATGACTTTAGGTGCCAACACATGGTATCCTAATGACCCATATCTTTTAATATGACTTTTAATATGCCAGGTAAACAAGATATTCCAGTACCACTAAATAGCTGGAAAATACATACTTTATTTATGACTGCTCGAGACGTGCTTGTAAAGAGAAGATGGTCATTTTATTAAAACTAAAAGACTGTCACTGGTGTATTTCAGCCATTTGCAAAGCGATATCTTTTGTCTTTTTCTGCTCATTAAACCCGGTGTATTTCCAGCTATAAAGCTATATGCTGCTATAAAACCATAGTTTAAGTCTTGTAACATTGCAGAGAGTTGCTGTTGCTTCAATTATTTCTCCTCTTGCTTGTTATTAACGCATTCTTGTGGATTTGCATCATTCCTGTCTGAACAATTTTCGCCTTCCTGATTCCAGCTTTTGTTTTTTCCACAGCTTAATGAGAGTGGTTACTGTACGGGGCACGAGCCTGACTCTATGGAGTTTAGCTCCCTTGGGGGCTGGGTGGCGACCAGAGCATCAGGCATGAAGAAGAACATATATGGAAATATTGAGGACCTGGTGGGTGTAATTCTCTCCATTTTGACATGCCATATGAATGGGGTGAATAAAATGCTTTATCTGTGCCAAAGCTGTGTGGCATGAAACGCGCAATATAAATCTAATCCATTATTATTACTCATTTATAATATGAAATGGCATGTAAAGAGGTAGCCAATAAAGGCATGTGACATTTTCAAAAGGATAATCACTTCTTTCGCACATCACATTCTTTTGGTTGCAAACTGGCCTCGACCGTAGGCAGTTAAAAATGTACAAGAGCCAGACTATTATCTAGCTCTACACCAAAAACTGGCATTGTATATTTTATGAAAATCCAATCTTTTCTGAGTCTTGTAGCAATCGAACCCATAGCATAAACATAATTTGTGTATTTACTTCAGTTATAAACTCAATGTTTATTTTACAATGTTTAAAACACACACTCAAAACAAATTATTTTACCTAAAAATAATGCTTTTTGTTTGACATTCTGTAGGTGGTCCACATAAAAATGGTGACCCCTCGAGGTGTGATAGAAAAGAGCTGTCAGGGCCCGCGGATGTCCACTGGGCCAGACGTCCACCACTTTATTATGGGCTCTGAAGGTTTGTTGACATTTAGTAATCCACCACATGTTGGGCTTTTGGTTAAGGTTAGTGTAGTTTGATAAACAGTAACATCAGGGTGGTTCTCATATCCTTTTACACATTAACTAGTGAAACTGGTTTTAGGTAGGACGGACTCTTTCTAGTTTCTATCGCTACGACCTGTCCTTGTGAGTGCCCACAGAGAATACTGCCATATGTCAGGTCCCCCCAAACATAATGAGGATATACACAGACTCTTGGCATCACTGGGGCAAACAGCTGTGTGTACCAACTTTTTATTCGCCCTACAAAGCTCAACAATCTGCTCACTGACTTGCTTTGGAAGGCTGTAGAAATGTGTACATACAACTTCTACATTAGCCAGAACTGTAAAATTCGAACATTATGTTGCAGTGGTTCTCTCTTGCAATGGTAAGTTACCAAAAACTAAGCCAGACCTGCACCCAAATCAGGGATCCTCTAATTCAGGGGTAAATGCTCTTTTTTAATAATAAAGACCATATCTTTGTAAACGGTGCAAATTTTACCAAAAATATCCTGGATCCAGACGATGACCATGGGCCCATGCTTATGAATTTCAACTTTTGTACTGCAGTTAGTAGCCTCCTCCAAAGTCAAATGGTACCACAGCCAGGCCCCTTCAACTTTGGAAAATCCTCAAAAATACAATGATTGCTTTAAGTAATTATTTATAAAGCAAGCATATAACTGTAAAAAGTTCCCTTGTGGCCCACCAGGGGACCAGAGCCTACTGTGTGATAATGACACTGGACCAAAAACAGATTTCTTTCATAGCCTATTACATGTCCTTAAAGTCTATTTTGAGTTATCCTGCAATCCCCAACAACCCCCTATTGCAAAAATAACCAGCAAATTCAAAATGTAGACGAGGCAGGCCCACACCGTGTAGAACTGTGTGTTTTTATCAGTAGAGCTGGCAGCACTACAAGGTCATACAACAGCATTGCCTCATTAAAATGCTCTTAACTTTTCACCCCAGGACCCTGTCTCACAGCATGAAAATAGGCTTCATGAACTAACCCATCTATACCTTAAGTGAAACACAGCAACACATTTCAATAGGATTTAGTTCATTCACAGCACAACATTCAGGTCTCTATCTCCCTGACCTTGTTGCAACCAGAATACAAAGCAAGTTCTTGAGTTGAAATGATTGCAGGAATCAATGCCGATCCTTCTCTCTCTTAAAAAAGTGTGAGTCGAACCAGTGCTAACCTAATATAGTCAATGCTTTGTGTCCGAAAATGACGTTGGTGATATATTTAATGATGCTACAAAAAACAACAAAACCCCAAACTTAAATGTTAACTGTGAACCATGCAACTTGTTAAATTGATTATTGTAGTAAAAAGAGCTTAAGTTGCACACACACTGCACTGTACCACATTATTGCCTTCACTTATCCCAAGAGTTTTTTATGACCTTGCTAGTCTCATTATAGCTCCCCCTCTACTCCAAGCCCCTCCCCCAAGCCCCTCCACCAGCGTCTCTCTCTCACTCTCTCTCGCTCGCTCCCTTGTGGCTCCTCCTCTTTTGTATCATCTGAAGCCCCGCCTGCTGCCTCATCAGGTGAAGAGCTGATGATGGAGACCCATGTTTTTTTACTGAGCCACTAGGGAGCAGCGTGTGGTATGTAGTGTCATGTTAAGGGGTCCCCATTAAAAGTCATAACAGCCAGAGGCGGGCCCGCAAACGCACACAGTCCATTATGATAAATGAATATGTAACAAGACGGAAGTATAATTGAAATATTAGAGCAGATCACAGCAGTAGCCAAGTGTAGTTTGTAGTACATTTTAAGGAGCATTTAATTTTTGATTGCAAATTGGTTTAGATGAACAGCTCAAAATCCTCCAACTCAAAGGCTTAATAAGGGAGTAACATTGTAGTGTTTCATGTCTTTATTCAGGCCTAAATTTAAAAATATAAGGTAATGCAGGTGTTTGAAGTATTTTCTGATTCTGACTATGCACTTCTCAGGTCAGGTCAACATGCATTGTTTTAACAGCAGAATCAAACAGTTTCAGGGTCATAGGGTCAGACAGGGGTTTCAACAAACCTTCATAAATGTCTACCATGTTTCCTTTGATGAAACTCTGCTTTATTTCCTCGGCTGATAAGCGTTAGTCTTACCCCAGAGTGTGTGAAAAACCAGATCTGCTGGGTGAAATGTGAGACAAGGTCAACCTGAACCCTTGGGATATGTACTGGAGCCTTGTCTGGGCCCTGTTCACACTAGTTCATACTCATTTGTTTGTGTTGCTCCACTTTCAACAGGAACCTTGGGCGTTGTTACCGAGGTTACAATGAAGATCCGCCCCCTGCCAGAGTATCAGAAATATGGATCTGTTGTATTCCCTAATTTTGAGCAAGGAGTCGCTTGTCTTCGAGAAGTTGCCAAACAGGTATATTATAACTGAAACCCAGACAACATAAGTTGCAGTACATTCTACATTTACAACTACTGTAATTCCCAATAAATTTTATGTAACTTTTTTAATCTGAAAAATACAATAGTTTTTTGTAGTTTTTATCCCAGTAGAATAAGATCAGAAATGTTGGTGTCAGTATAATTTAATAAAACAAATAAATCATAACTTACTTATTTTCAGAGATGCGCTCCAGCTTCTATACGACTCATGGATAATGAACAATTTAAATTTGGTAAGTTATCTTTGGTCTTTTAGCATTTTTCTCATAGACAGTCCAAGCACCTCAAATATGATTAAAAAAAATCTAACCAAATGTGAGAGGCTTTGACCAGAACCTAATTGTTGGGTGTTTGCAATGACCATTATAGAGTGAAAGGTCATAATATACAGTACACTGTGTATGGTGATGGATATTAGGCAGGTGGTCATAATGGTATGGTGACAAAAACATTGAAGAGTAAATATTATTTTACACCCATCTTTTAATAATATGATTTTACAGCAGGCTATTTTTATAGAGTCAGGGAAAAACTAGCTTTGTTTTCCATTATAGCTTGAAACTACATTTGGTTGTCCTTACAGAGCTTTGAAACCAGCATTATCTGACATCCATAAGCTGAGAGTGCAACACTAATCATGTTGATTGTAAACTTGTTTTTTGTACTTGCAGTTGAGTGTGGTTGTATCAATGCAGTGTATATATTCCTGAGAGCGAACAGCGGTCACAGAGGTCCACTTTGAAATGATTTTACCTTCAATAACCCTGAATCCTTAAATTGATTATTTGAGCAGCAGAATAGTACACAGCCCCATAAAATTGAAACAATGAAAAATGACGCTGGCCGAAATTAAGTAATTGCTAACATTGAAGTTTTATGATGTTGTTCTAGAGGAATGCATCCAGTATTGCCAAAGATTTCCGTAAAGTTCGTCAGTCTCTGGGGACCTCATTATCTTCCTATATTTCACACTTTTCACGGAGTAGGCACTTCTTAGCATTAAGTAGGGAAGATAAAGCGGCCAGGTTTTCCACTAATAACTCCAGACCCATGGCTCTGATACCTTCTTGGGCTTATTAGTGGCTTATCCTTACATTATTTTAATCACACTGGTGGATGAGGAAGAAGACTTGATGTATTCACAGGTCTGCTCACTTTTGGACTATAGTTACAATTTAGAGCTGGCTGTCTGTATACACAAGATAATAAATGACAATGTTTGAATGTATCTTTAGTCGCACTATACACTCACTGGCCACTTTATTAGAAATAGACCTGGTACTAAATAAAGTGGTACCATCTGTGGTGGTCTTCTGCTGTAGCACAACTGCTCATTGCTTTGTCAAATTTGTGCTTTTAGACATAGTTCTCAGCTAATATTGTCATCTCAAACCAGCAGTTTTACCTTGAACATATGTACATGACTAAATCCACAAACTTGTGATGTCTATAGACTGTAATGTGACATAATGATCAGGCAGGTGTCTACTTTAATAAGGTGTCCAGTGAGTGTAGATTAATATGCAGTATACTGTATGATCGAAGTAAAGAAGGGAAAGTTGAATGATGCATCATGCAGGTGTAATTGTCTGGTGGATGTTGAGTATGTAATTATTGACTGATGGCTGTGAAAGACCTAGAAAACCCACAGTCAAATTTTGGAATAAAACAATTAGGACACTAAGTGATGAAGAGACTTGAGCGTGGAGGGGGGGGTTAAATGAAGTGTTAAGTCTCAGTAACATCACCCGTGACTGCCCCGCTGTGATTGATAACCATCCCATTGGCCCCAGCCCCTCATTTTCACTTGTCCACAGGCGCTTTTGTGCGTCCGATCAGGAATAAATCAAAAAGTGTGGGTGAGGAAGACGGATATCGGTGTGTCAACCCCACTTCCCTTCGGAAACCTTCTGATTTATAGCCGCTGTCGCTGGCAGCCACTGGCCAGTTGTAAAGTTATTCAAATGTTACCATTTATTTTTTTACCTTGATTAAGCTGCATGGTAATAGACAAATGTGCAATCTATGATAACAATATGATTAGTGATACTTCGATACACTTAATAAGATTAGGCTTAATCATAAATGTAATTTTAGGGATGAAATTTAGTGCTAAATTAGAACATTTTGGGCGATTAATTTGATCTGGAAATCTCTAAAGAGAGAAGACCATATTCATTTGCAAATATTGTGATGCATATTTGCCCATCTTTACACTTTGGGATGTCCTCAATAATGTGTGCTCAAAACACTTGAATAATATTTTTACAACTCATGTTTCTACAGGTCATGCACTGAAACCTCAAGTATCTTCCATTTTCACATCATTTCTGGATGGCTTAAAAAAATTTTACATCACAAAGGTAAGCTGTCGTTAAATCTAACTGCCACGCCACTTTGTTGTAGTGTAATGACAAATGAATCAGCTTCTTTAATGTGCAGTTCAAAGGCTTTGACCCCAACCGCCTGTGTGTGGCCACCCTGTTGTTCGAGGGAGACCGTGAGAAGGTCCTGCAGCACGAGAAGCAAGTTTATGATATTGCAGCTAAATTTGGGTGAGTAGGATCGCCCTTTTATTCATTAAACCGTATGTATCTTATAGACGCTTGGGGCTGGGATGTCAGTTAACATGCAGCCATTATGAAGTATCTGGAAATAGGGTGTTCCAGACTTACTCTTCCACTCAGTAGTTTGACTTGTGTGGATTGATGGATGAGCAGTAGATGTCCTTCTGTCAGCCCAGTATTTATTTCAAAGTTGGTTGGTTGTGTGTAGTGATGGTAGACACACTTCTTTGAAAAAAACAGGGTCAGAGAATGCACCCTTGTTGTTACTGAACTAATTAATCATTTCCTCATTCTCATCCTTACAGATTTAAATTGGTATTTAATTGATTTCAAATGCATAAAAACGCAAGTCTTTGAAGAAGTTAAGATTGTCTTTGTAAAGCCCACAATGTCATTTCTGTGGTTCCTGTAGATCCTAGAGCTCATGTTTTGGATCAGGTGACATACTGCCTTAGTAAACACACAGCTCCAGATGAAATAATATGGAGCTGTCATCTGCAGGGCTTAATAGTTTATTGCACTGTTTCAGATAAGTCGTTGTCACCCATCAGATAAAGTGCCAGTGATAGATTATTGTGGTTCTGAGAGAGAAATATTTTCTCCTGGAGTTAGGAAGCAGGAGGAAGGTTAAAAATCAATATAGTGATTTTCTAATGAGCTTGGCCTGATTAGTTTGGGTGGTAGATGAAAATTTGATTACACACTACAGGTGATGGATCTGTGGCTGACCTGTGGCAGTGCACTGAGCATAGCAGCATTGATCCGTACATTGTTGGATTGACAGGCTTTTCTGGCAGCTGTTAAAAGGTGGAGCAGTGGCGCCAACAAAGCTGAAAGAAAGAGCTGTTAAATATTAAGCCTGTTATCTGCTCGCAGGGGCCTGGCAGCTGGAGAGGACAATGGGCAGAGGGGCTACATGCTGACCTTCGTCATCGCTTACCTCCGGGTGGGTCACTACTCTCACCACTGATGGGCAGTCGGGGAGTGTCCAGTCTTGACGACTCCTCTTACAGCAAATAAGCCAGTGTGCGCTACACAAAAGGTTGCTCTTTGAGTTGATGTGTTCACCGGAGTTGTCAGTGTCTGTCATTCAGGTGTCCACTTCATACAGAGAGCTCAGTAGGTGCAGTCAACATGACAATAGGCAGTTGAGTTTAAAATGTAGCGTGTGACAGAGGTGCTTCTGAATAGCCGTGATGTCTAATTGAGCAAAAGGTAGTTTTTCAAAAGGGATTCTCAGATTTTCTGACAGTGAGTGTTCATTCAAGTTTTAATTGAGATTGTGTTTAACCAAAAAATATTTTTTGAGGATTTTTTTGCTACCAGATAAATCAATGATAAAAAGTATGCAACAATTAAACATACAATGTGTTACTTGAACCAAAACAGAGATCCAAACAACAAACATAACATGGTCACAAAAACAATGCCTTAAACAGTGATATAGGATTGTCTATTTATAAAAATATGTGATTTTTACAGGATCTGGGTATGGACTACTTTGTGATCGGTGAATCATTTGAAACCTCTGTGCCTTGGGACAGGTATGTACACTAATATACAAGTATTTGTGTATTTTTTTGAGTACTGTATTCTTGATCCTTCTTCCTCATTCTATGTTGGTACTAGTTTACTTTTGCACAAATGCAGACTATTTCATTATCATTATCCCACTTTCACCACCATTTGATATGGCTCTTTATAGTTTCTTTTTAGCTCTTTTTTTTTTACACATGTAGCAGCCAACAGACATTTTGTTGTTGTGTAACACAGCTGATGGGCAAGAGCAGAGATCAGGCACTGAGGCAAGCATAATGGTCGCCTCATTACCACCTCCTCCCCATCTCCTCCCCATCCTCCACACGCCACACTCTACTGCACATGCTCAGCACTGGCGGCTATTTTCACCAGTGGGGACCTCTATCACAATGGTCTTTATGTTCATCAGTGACGGCTTCCCTTTCTGCCTTTTAGTGCTATATCTTGACTTTCACTTGTTTTGAGTGTATTATAATGTCTATAAAGTCACAGTTATCTGTATTAAAAGTAACTTTTTTTTTTCTTTGGCAGAGTCTTGGACATTTGTCGAAATGTCAAGGCACGAATTATTCAAGAGTGTAAAGACAAAGGAGTACAGTTTCAACCCTTATCCACATGCAGGTACAGTTTGGTACAGCTCAGGTCTTCCACAGTAGTCACAATTATACATTTTAAATTGAGCAGACCTCCAACAAGGCTTTAGCTTTGTCTTATAATGGTAAAAATATAGTGCCTATAGTTGAGGGGTAAGTGATTTAGGCTATTGAGGCACAAAAACAGATCACAGAAATGTAATAAGTCTGGAATGGATGCCACTGGAGGCAAAGGTGAGTTCAGTTAACTAAAAAGATCTGTTTGTGGTGAGGGATGGAATAATTCTGAGCATACAATGAAGAAAATTTTTTGGTCTTCAACATTTCTGTAAGGACTTGTCCAGTAAAACCTAAAAATCAAGAATTCCGCCACCAGCCAAAATGCTGACTGTATTCTACTTGGTCATTAAATAAACATTCAATGTGAAGTACATTCACTAATGTTTCTTAACCAGGCTCTGACATTACCTACATCACAGACAGCAGAGAGATTGCCATTTGTCAAAACTATCCTAATTTGCAATATTTTGGGACTACTGCTATTTTCTCCATTGAAAATGTATTATAGGCCTCCAGTTGCCTCCATTCTGGAACTTAGAATATTCTGTTTACAAACTTTGAAAGGGTCTGTAAATAAATAATTAAAAACATTGAGGTTGGAGTCAGTATCTACGCCCCTATGTAGAAGTTGTACCAAATCCTGACTTGATCCTGATCTGAATCCATATTGGCCCATTCCTGAACCTTCCAAAAAATCAGACCTTTACTACAGCTACATTGCTATCAGACAAACTAGCTAAATCATGTCCTGGTTAACAAGTAAAAGAGCACCAGAAGCCCTTGAAGTGATCTGAAAGCCTACATGGTGCACTGGACTGACAGACGGTGAGCTGGTGGAGCAGGAGCAGGCTACAGATTGTGGAGAGATTAGGCCTCAGTCTGATTATGCCGCAGCCATTCATTTCCCGGCTGCAGTCTGTCAAATGATTGATTTGTCCATTTAACCTCCAGAACAGTCAGTGTGCCAGGTGATGGGCCATGTCAAATGAACAAGGGCTCTGCGACCAGCCCTCTACATGCAACCGCAGTCCATTAATGCAAACTATATAGGCATTGACTTTGCTACAGTAAATGTTTAATAACATGCTTAAAAATACAGTACATGTATGCAGCTGGTTTCAAAAGAATGGAGGTGAAGTGATTATCTTCTCTTGACTATTAGCCTGGCTGTTATAAACAAAAACATATGGATGCTGAGTCTACACCAAAATAAGGGAGGCAAAGAGAAACTGAAAAATATTGTCAATAAATATAAGGAATATATGAGGAAGAGATAATTGTCCAAACTCATAGCTGTTGATGGAGCATATTAGTGTTTAGTGGTAAAATGTTAAAATAGTTAATAATTGGCTGAGAATATTCCAGGTTAAAATGCTTTCTGCTGGCCTCACAATTTTGGAAAAAAGTGTTCACAGTCAAAGTGCATTGTCAATAACAACCATTTTGAATGGTTATTTTCTTGATCACAGGGTCACTCAGACATATGACGCTGGTGCCTGTGTCTACTTTTATTTTGCCTTCAACTACAGAGGACTCGCAGACCCAGTGCATGTCTATGAACAGGTGGAGGTAAGTTCACTTAAAACATTAAGCTGTAGTTACATCCTCCGTTATATCATAATTATTTGTGACCTTTTCTGTCTCGCTGAGCACTTGATAAAGCATATTAGACCATCTGAGTGAGTTGAATTTTGTTTTTGTACACAGCATGCAGCTCGAGAGGAGATTCTTGCCAATGGAGGGAGCTTGTCACATCATCATGGAGGTATTTCATTTTCATATCTGTTCTGTAAAAACAAAAGTGTGAATCAAGGGCATATAACTCAAGCAGCAGATGGAGTAACATGGCAGTCTTATAACATGAGCATTCACCGTTTTTCTTTCTCCTAAATTGTTATTTATGATAGGAGCTTGTACTGACTTGGACAGCAGCGTAGCATGGCAAGCTTTTCCTGACACCATTTTTCTTTATAGAGAGCAATAGTGCTGTAAATGTGCATCTGGGTTTGGAAGGAGATCTTTCATTGCTTCACCAATGTCCAAAATATCAGGCCGCCGCGCAGACGCATGGCTGTGACTTTGCTGTTTGTTCATTTCTGCGGTGGCCAAATGAAAGGCGAGGCGAGGAGGGGCGCCCCATCAGGGTCCAACTGAAACGGCTGCTTTATCTATATTGCCATCCGCCTCGCTGTTTTCATACATCACTCCAGGCTATTCATCACACCTGTCAAAAACAGTATGCAGTGAATCAGCCACGATATTAAATCACAATTTTTCCTGAAGGCGGGGACGGGTTCAAAATTAAAAGATTGCTAATAAAAAGGAGGTGGCTGTGGGCCGGGGTAAATGATGCCAGCGTTATCGCCAGGCTGTACACTGACCTCCAAACGGTGGCCCGGACCACCCCGATCTGCACCGGAGCTGACAGGGGGGTGAGAGGAGGGGGATATTGATGCAGCGCCTGTGTCCCAGGCCCACTCTGTAATTGTGATTAATAACAGCGGGGCTTGCTATCTTGCCACAGACAGGCCGGTTTGTCTGCCCACAATCAGCGCTTGACAAATGGACCTAGTTTCACTGGGTTTTGTGTATCAAACAAAACAGATGTAGTCAAGGATGGAGAGGTGGGAGGGCACCATAGGAAATATACATTTATGTGGCCCTGAATTTACAGCGGGTCACGCTGGAGCTATATGGGCGTCGCTGGGAGGCTTGTTGGATTCTCTGACGATCACAATTCTCATAGCTGTTCTAGAGGTTGGTCTGTTCCTACCATTTTAAGATGTGATTTATTGTTGACTACTGGAAATGAAAACCTGTAGATTAGGTGAATTATTCTTGTTAAAGAGGTCATTTTTTATTTATTTTTTTAAGCTTTGTGAATGAATTTTGTTTACCAATAAATCAAAAAATAAATATAATATAATTTCTCTCTGCTGAAAAATCTCAGACTAGAAACGTGTAAGGCCCACTGGCTCCACCCATTTCACTGTTAGATGTACGTAAGATGAAACCAAGTATTTTCAAGCTCTTGAGGAGGTCAGAGCCTCAGCATAGAGAAATAATCAAACATGCACAATTTAAACAAAAAAACACAATTTTTGACAAGAAAGCAACATTTTAGGTCGCTCAGAAAAGTCAGGTTAGCATAGTAGGACCTATTTAACTAGGTCGTCTGTATTGCAGCAGTGAGGAGTTGTTAAGCATCCATCACTGGGAAGTTGTTCATCTATCAGCCCTATACTGACTGTCTTCAACCTCTACCATATCACAGGAACACAGGTCACTTCAGCAGTGCATCCTAGCTCATTTGTCAGTGGTTCAAACAGGTGAAGCTGAGCCTGCCCTCTGTAGTCTGTAGGATAGCCCGCACAGTCCCAACCCAACCCTGCGACATCCACTCTTCACTGGGAGAAAAACGACCTGATTTACTGAAGTTTTGTTGCCACTCTCTTCCCTCGGCTCTTCTACTCAGGAGAGAAATGTGTCATCGCTGAAATAACTACCTGCATCTCTTTGCATGTCTCCCCGGCGCGCACAGAGCCGGCCGAGATTGATTGCGATTGCACTCAAAAAAGAAAGAATATGACAAGATAGATGTGTAAATTATCACTGTTATGGAGGCAATGATGCAGTGGCAGCACCTTCTGTTTTGGCTCTGTTTTGGTGATAGGAGGGTGGGACGAAGGTGGAATAGGGACGGCCCAGGGAGGAGGAGAGCAGGGTACTGTAGTGTAGTTAGTGGGCAGCAGCTGATCGGTCTCTCTGTCACCATCTGGAGGTGTTGTGGTCCCCCGTGACCCCTCTGTCTGACCCCTCGTGTCAGGAGACGGGCCCCTAGCCTGGCGCCCGATCCCCATCTGGGTTTTTCCTGGCTGGCCCTCCCCAATTTATCACGTCCCTCAACGCAGCCTATTAACATGGAGTTCCCCTGGAAAGAAAAGGCAGTGTGTGTGAATGTACCATCATGCACCTTTATATCTAATCTCAGATGATTAGCACACTACAGCTTAAAGCATTTACTCACACAGACTCACCTGTGCAAGGTCAGTTTGTTCTCAGACCAAGTCTTTGTTCTGCATAATATGTTTACCTAGCTGACATACAGATCAAATATGGATATGTTTAGGTCAGTGATAGTGAAATGATCTCTCCGTGGATTGATCTCTCTGTGGATTAATCACTGACAGTGACCCAGTGTAAAATACTATACGTTTTTCTATATTTAGAAATACTATGCATTTGATAATCAGAAAATTATTAGAATGACTAATAACATTAACAGAATTCTTAAAAATGTGTCTGAAATTACATATGTATAGGTGTACAATGTTGTATAAAGTGATGGTGAACTGTAAATAATTTAGCATGCTTATCTTAGTACATATTTCTGCTTAATTTTGGTGGACCCCCGCAGGGCTTCTATAGCTGAAGTGTGAAGTGAAACACCAAAAACACTGTGTAGACATGAGATAGGACCTTCAGTTTATCTAAATATTAAATAATTTACTTATGTATTAGGCTCTGTTGGCTATTGTAGAACGCAATGCTTTAAGTTCTGAAGTTAAGAGTAAAGTTAAAAGTGGATGTTTGAGTTTAGTTGAGCATGTACAGTCAGCAGACCTGTCTCTGGCTCCAGGCATCCTGTTGAGGAGCACTGGTGCAGGTGCTGTGCAGAATGTGTCAGTGGACATCTGCTGAAGCAGTGGGGACCACACCAGGACCACTGCCTCTAGTACACAGTTCTGCTGATGAAGGGCCAATCAGCTTTGTAATTATGTGTTAGCCAACAATACAATGATTAAAAAGAAAAACTATATACTTATACTGCAAGTGTTTTAGATTTTCATGTGACAGGATATATACTCATTTAAAGAAGGCTGGAATCCACAGTAACACAGGGAAGACATGCAAACTCCACTCCGAAACACTAAATGTGGCTGGCTATGGTTTTACAGATCTGTTACATGGTGATCACAGTAGAAAAAGCTCTGATTGGGCCACAGGTCATGTCTGTGGGTGTGGTGTGTGTGTCGGGGCCATAAAGGATGTGCAGCCTTCTCAGGTCAGCTCCAGGGGTTCATGTGCACTCTCACAAGGGGACGGACACAAGCGGCTGCCTGCGGTCCGCAGGGGTCTGCCTGTGACTGCTGGAGGGAGGGGTCTGGATGGGAGCGGTGAGGCGCTGGCTCAGAGAAAAGAGTGAGGGAGCAGGGGACGTCCCGCTCCAGCCGGCCCCTCCTCTGGGAACACACACAGCCTAATGAGTTTGATAGTCTGCTGAGCTCCATAAATCATGCCATGCAAAACATTTCTCCTCCCTGAATAAAAGCATTTATCACCCTCTGTTTATTCACTCACTCTCACAAGATTGATTGGCTCCCAGCAGCCTGCTGAGCAATCAGCCGTGCCCATTCCTCTATTTCTACCCTTCAGTCTTCTTCCTCCAGTTGTTTCTTTATTTCCTTGTTTTCTTTTTTTTTTTATTTCATTCAGTGGGGAAACTTCGGAAGGAGTGGATGAGAGCGACGGTCTCAGATGTGGGCATGGGGATGCTCAAGTCTGTGAAGGACTACGTGGACCCTAATAACATCTTTGGCAGCAGGAACCTCCTCTAATTTCCTGCTCCTGTCCATCTTTGACTCACCTTTTGTAATCACACGTGGGATTGATAGATACTAAATGTGAATTTAAAATGGACAGAGAGCTCGTCTTTTTCATCAAAATGTCATTCAGTGCCATTTATTGATTTACCCAAACCTTTATTTTAAATAATATTGCACATAATTTGTTGTAACAATATTTTTGTTCAAATGGATGCATTTCTGCGGTTTTCATGGCCTTAGTTTGAACAGATGATGTATTTCTCTTTTACTCTTTATACATTATCTCCTCAAACCCTAAGGTACAACTTGACACAATGCAACATTTTGATTTTTGTCACATTTATGCTACTTTATTCTGATGCCAAGTTACTGATAACCCTTATGTTTGTGCTCCTCTTGTGTGTGGCACTAAGTTATAGATGAATGCACTCTCTAAAGCTCTGTGCCTTTTGATCATGCGTCTGCCTTGTCCTTGTCCCACAGTTCCTAACAAATCATGAACTCATCTTTGTGTGCCCTCCTGTCATAGTACTGACCTACTGACAGACCTTTTTGTGAAGTGTGTCTGTGCTGACTGTGTGAATAAATGTCTTCTACTAAAGTCCCCTCTGCCCAGAAAACTGTCTCTCATGTGTGCTTAGTTTTGTACCAGACCCTTGCATGGTTTGTTACTAACAAAGTGAAGTGGAAAAAGCCATTGCGTTTGTGAGTCCTGCCTGCTTTGAGTTTGTGACCCCAGAGTGGAGGCCTGTGATCCCGGTGCTCAGTTGTACCAAAGATGTCGCCCCCATCCCTCACACAGTTTTAAATTATGCAAACTTTCCCTGTAGATAGTTGTGTCTTCTACGTGTGCTAACATTTTCTAATTCAATTAACTGAATCCCAGCTTCTCAAATAATTCTTCCTTCATGTCTGTTGTATGATGGTTTCTTGACTGGATACTAATTGCATACTATTTTTTTGATTCAAGTGTGTTTTGTAAAATGTTTTCCATGGACCACACTATGTATTAATTCCTACTCTTGGATGGTCAAAAACTCTCTGAACATGACAGTCCTAGTCTGTCGTTTTCCACTTCTCTTAACAATGTAGTAACATCCATTTTGTCAAAGCTGTTTGTGCAATAAACACAACTAAAGCAACCCAGTGTCTCTCTTCTACACCTTGTTCTGTCATCCACTGCTTGAGGGGTCAGTTTAGCGCAGTTTGTCGATAGCTTCCTGACATTTTTTTTATATATACGCACGAGCTCATTTGGGAGTCATCTTCGCCCACGCAGACGCCTACGCACAGCTTCTTGACGTCACTACCAACGATCATCAGCAAAAGCCTTGTACTGTGAAAAACTGCTGCTGCTATAACAACTACCCTATTAGCGCTTTACCTGGGATTGTGTGAATGGATGGGTAAAATTGTGAATCAAATGTAAATTAAGTATTCCTTCTCAACAAACATTTTAATGTACAAAGGCGTATCATTGTATGTTTATAGTATAATTAGGCTATAAGACACGTGCGTAAATGCGCGTGTGCGTAAAGAAAGCGGTATGTTTTCAAGGTTCTAAAAATGTTAATGAAATCTGCTTATCCATGCAGTATTTCATTGAGACCTTTCTGAGTTGTTATTACTACATATGTCCACATGAGGGCACCACAGTACAGGGAAACAATATAAATGTGAGAGCAGAGCGCATTACCTGTAGCAGCATATTTTATTTAAAGTCTCAACAGAAACATTGCACATTGCCGTTTCATGCCTTTAGGTTTCTCTCGATTTACCCCGCTATAAAGAAATCCAGAGTCCAAACAAGGACGAGAAGAAATACAAGGAGCACGTTACTTTGCAAAAGACTTGGCCACATAGGAAACCTAATAGAAAAATAGAACAGCGATATGTATAAGTAACTTACATAACATGATGCAATAGTTTAAATCATGCATTTAAGTGAATTTATGTGTGTTTAAATATGAGGTATTTGTCGGCTCACATGGTTGCTACATCCATCCTTAGCAAGTCGTTTGGGTTTTAATACTGCACAAAACATGCAATTGAAATAGTATGTGTGGTGGAAGCAGGGTGGAAGTCAATCGGCTTTTAAACTCAAATACAGCAGCACATATATCCATGCCACACAATGTTCACGACCCCAATTAACAAAGCTACAACACAGTCATATAAGGCATAACCCTTCAAAATAAGAGAGATAAAGAGAAAATAAGAGCATGGGAATAACATGGGCATTTCTATACTAATACATGTCAGTGTGGTTTGTGTATATGTGCACGTGTTTGTAGTATCTGTGAGCTTTCAGAAGGCCAAATGTTGGTTGTGTGTCAGTGTTCACTAAAAGGTGTTCTCTACAGAGAAAGGGTGGTATCAGAATAATGTTATCAAGGCACATGGTGTGTTTGTGGGACTAGAGACCCTGCATTTATAAAACTGGGTGAAATATAGTTGTATGGTTGTAACAGTTTGGTAACAATGCATTATGTCTCAACATGGATTTTCATTCTATCTAAGAGTCTCTGTGAGGAGGCCGTGCATTTTTCAACAGGGTCTTAAAACAAGGCACGGGAGGGGAGGGAAAGGAGCACTCAATTTGCACTTCAAGCACGGTCCCTGTCCTGCTGTTCCTGCGCTCCTTCATCCTTAACAACCAAATTACAACCCAGTGTACAATTCAACAGTACTTAACATCGTTTTCAGTAGCCTATGTACACATTTACAAAAAATAACGTTTATCTCTCTTTTATGTGCGAATCAAGGATGTACTGACTGCAAAAGATCACGAGGCATACATCCTCCAATAGTCTTCATGCCTTGTGTAAGTCTGTGCAATACCCGGATCAGTTGGTGTTGGCTGTTGACAAAGTGACACAGTGGTTGAATGTCCTGCGTGGTGTCATCAGCTCATCTATATCTGCTTGACAAGCTTTAACAAAAACACAACTGTGAGCAGCCTTCAGCCCCGGAAACTGAAGGAGCAGAAATCCTTGATATAGCACCGCACTCAAGTCTAAAGCTCATCTAGTTGCAAAAGCAAGACACAGAGCTCAAGAACCTCTGCATGAACTGCTCTGCTTTCATTGCAGGCTGCATTTAAGAGGAAAGAAGCTTAGAAGCCCAGCTTTGCCGCTGGCAGAAGCTAACTAACAGGTTTGGAAGGTGAGCTTTCAGTGGCACCACTGCAAAAAGGTGTGCTGCCCAGTTTGGCTCTAGCACCACCACCTGGTTCTGTGTCAGCGCTGCAGGGGCTGGCCGGGGCAGAGATGCTCTGGCCATGCTGCCTTTTCCTGTTTAGTTCATCCCAATTGGACCTGTTGGCTTTGATCGTGTCAAGCATCGGCTGGAGTTTAGGATTCAACTTGGCCAGGGTCTAGAGAGGAAAAGATGATATTACAAAACATAAAAAGGATAAACATAACACGTGAACTACCCCATGGGTTAAACATAAAACACACAATAAGAGCACATAGGAGGCTGCAGATCTGAGTCCATGAAAAGCTGTGTGTTCAGATTAGAACATGTATGACTGAGATTAGTGGCGTATGTTAGCATGAACTGTAGCAGCGCAGTAGTCAGTCATCCACCATTTAATAAACTACCTGAGAGACGAGGGGATTTTGCTCCCTCTGTTCTCTCAACATTGTCTATTGGATTTCCACAGAGCTCTGTGTAATTAGTTATTGTTTCATTAACCCTGCTTCATATGGAAATGAAACGTGGGCTCGGCTCCCGCTCACAAAACAAAAGCTTTTCTTTTCTTTAGCGGAGCAGAGAAGCAGACGTACATTGTACATTTTAACTACTACTACTTAACACATACCAAAGAGTAGTGAGTGTAGTGTGGGCTGACTTGTCTTTATGGGGGCTTTTGTTCTGTTGATATTGCGAACAGCGGAGATAAAACAGAAGCTAAAGTAATGTTTTTTAATATTTTGAGGTGTTTTAAAAGCATGTGTGGGCTAAACAAATGAGTAGGTTTGTCTTTATGGCTAGACATTGTGTGTGTTTTGACTTTAATGGGCACTTTAAGAACAGTGAGCAGAGAAACAGTTGTGTAGGTGGTTCACTGTACGTCCACTCCAGAATGTCACATCTTTATTATGAAAACTGTGAGACTAAATAATTCATAATGCTGTAATTACTGCAATGTGTGTGCTACTAATTATGACGCACTTTTACCTGCGCACAAAATAGATTTCCATTTGCTGTGCATCGATTTTGGTGTGAGAGGAATGTATGAGCGTGCCTCTGATATGGACTGCTGAGTGGGGAGCTGTTGGATACATTGTTAATGGCTTTGTGGTGGCTCTAAATGTTCACCCACTGAGCAGATCATGACACTGAGGCAGCCTGTGGCCTGCACGCAGCAATAATTGTCTAAAAAGAACAGCTAGAAGATTTTGTTTAGAATAAGTATACTCACTTGAATGTTATTATTTGTGATGTGATAATAAAATGATCAGCAATATTATAATACTCTAAAGAGTCTGGTCTGGTCGCTGAGTGATTATTGTTACTGCCTCTCAGCAGAAAGGTTGTGGGTTCAATCTTTGTGTCTGCATGTCCTACTCTAGCATCTTCACCACTTGATATGTTGAGAGAATTTGTGACTCAAAAATTTCCCCTTGAGAATGAATGAGAGTAAATAGTTGTCTGTGTCAGCCCTGCAACAAACCACCATTATCCAGGTGTACAATGCCTAAGGCCCATGGTTTCCGGGGTTCAAGCCTAGAATGTGTTGTTTATAGAATGGATCACAATGATGGCAATAATGTTCTGTAATATAGTGCCCTGGTTTTGACTGTATCTTAAAAATGACACCTTGTCTGATGGTAAACCACATTCTCTTGCATATGTTCACCGTGTTACATTGTCATCATTATTCCACTGAGGTCCGCCATGTGAAGGAGGAGACCCTGTCATCTGCTGGGATTCAAAGATCCGGGCTTACATAATGGGGAGGGATTAATATTCCACGAAGTAGTGAGGCACCACCAGGAGAAGGAGATCAGCCAGATCAAGCCGCAGATCTCTTCACGCCTACGGACAAAAAGCCCCATTGCTTCTGAAAATTCCTCTGTTCTTCCCTCCTCTTTTTGCAAGTTTAATTGGCAAGCAAGGCATCGTGATTGTAAGCTGCGTATCTGCATTCTCCAAACATCAGCCGTTTTGTGTGAGGTGTTGTGGAACCGGTGAGCCCCCCACGCAGACTACACAATGAAGCTTTGATGCTGTTTTATCGTACCTACACAGACGCTAACAATGGTGAACAGCAGCCAACTACTGTAAATGAGTCTAACTTCTGACATTAATCCTCTGATCGGTTCTAATCATTGGTTTGTCTTTCCCCGTGTCATGACTCCTAACTGTTAAATATTAGCGTTTATTGTGTTCTGAGAAGTCAAAATGAATGAAACGCACTGTCCTTGACTCTTTTTACAGTTCCTTTCATAAATTTACCTCTAACAATCTTAGCAGGGCTCAGTAAGTCAGCTTTCTTCTTCCTCCCACACAGCCCGGGGTGGGAGGGGCAGGTGAGACTTTGACGTCATTCAGAGGCACATACACATACAACAGTGGCGAGGACACACTATAGATTTCCATTAATGCCTTCAAAAAGTAACCCCCCCATGTAATCACAAAAGTGAAATCTGTATGTTCAATTATGATGAGCTGTCTAAATGTATTTAGATTTTTTGCTACATTTTCAGTATGCATTTTAATACATTGAGGTATTTTTTTAACTTGGTCAATATTAAGTTTGAGTAAAAAATGTTTTTTAAATTGTCCAATTACTGTCACTGTTGAAAATGTACAGTATTGTCATTTATTGTCATTGCAGGGTGAAGCCTAATGGAAAATGAATATACAATTTACCACAATGTGCTCCATAGTGACGGATAGAGGCAGATGAAATCCTATATTTGCTGATACTAATGCAAATCTAAAAGCATAGACATGATCAGAAATAACCTCAAATATAATTTAACTAAGACCAGTCGACCCTTGAAATGTATAACTTGTCATTTCTGAATTACAATGTATTATAATGTCATTTGCTACATTTTTTATCTGCTCATAATTAGAAAATCGGTCTCATTCACGGATTCAGCAGCTGGGCCTGGATCGGCACCGATATCCCATCTAGTACTGGTATCGATGCAGCCAAGTATCAAAATATACCAATTACTACCACCACAGTGCTACTGAATAACTATATTTAAAAGATTGAAACCAGTCAAGTGTGGGCTGTTTCAGTGAAGCTCAAAGTGCAGTGTCTTTCAGAAGGATATTACCTGACCAACATCTCACCTCTTTTCACATACCACTGGCTTTGAGCTTTGGCACAAATCGCCCTCTCATTTCTATTGCTATTCTCATAAGAACATGATGCAACCTTGAAGTAATTTTCAAAGCTTTCAATAAAACTCATTTCTGAAAGAGAGAATTGAATCGTTGTGGGTGATGGTTTGCTTGCTGGCGTCAATGGAGGTGAGACACAATAGGTGCTGAAGGACAGACGCGCCGGCTGATGTCAGAGGAAGAGCATGTGACACAGATGTGTGACAGTGAAGGCCGCAGAGAAACATGGAGAGAGGAGGTACCTCATAGAGCGGGGCGCAGATACCATCAATCCACTCCAACTGGAGCCCCGGCAACTCGTCTTTCCTGTTCCGATCAAAGATGGCCTGCAACACACAACTCACAGTCAGACACTTGACTTGACCATTGTCTTGTTCTTATAAGATTGCCTGTGTGATGTTACATTGTACACGATAGTTATTCTGCATGTCATCTGTGTCATGCATAGACATAATCTTGTTTATATTTTGTGTATTATCATTGTAGATTCACTATTCTGCTTCATTTCATGGGCTCCTGTGTTTCCAAATCAACATGGCTGCTGTTGTACAAAAATATTTTTGTTCTGCAGCCTCAACCAGAGGCTCTAGTGAGGCTGTGCTTCAGAGATAGTTACTGGGCTACGACATAGAAGTTAATATTTCATTTCTAACACCCACACATTGAGCGCTAAAGGTTTGCCACATGCAGCAGACCTGAGGCTGCTGCGTGACATATTTCAGACGAGAGGCTTCCATAGTTAATTACATGCAGAAGGCTGTGTGTTTTAACCTTTGAGTACTCTTATACAGTAAAAGATCCTCAATCAAACTAAAATCCTGCTTTGAATGCAGCGTTACCAGGCGTAATATTGTGAATACTCATAACTCTTCTGTGTTGTAAGTATTTGCTGGTGCTTCAGATTTAATAAAATAATAATTTCCATAGTATGCATTTTGCTCTTGGTCCAGCTGATATTTCACTTTTCTCACACTACGGTCTCATGTTTCTTACACAGCCAGTGTGTTTACAACTGCAGAGAAAATATATCTTCCTCAGCAGCATCGGCGCGCAGAGGTCACAGAGGAGTCGAGATGGGCCGCTGCAAAAAAAGCACAAGAGCAAAAAATAAAAGAGATACAGAGGTGGTACTCACTGAGGGGGTGAGCTTCAGTTCAGATCTCTCCCGGTCTCCCTGCTCAAAGAACTCACTGGTCACCAACTCCGCAACCTGCAGGTGCACAGGTGATCAAAACTACATTCTTCACCTTCTTCCTGTATTCAAAACGGATCAAATACTAGTTCTGACCTTTTTGGAGATATCCCAAGGTTTGGTCACAGCACCAAGATCACATGCAGTCATCATCATAGACCTGGGGAATATTGCAATAGAGGAAACATTTGATAGTATACAATGATAGGAAATATACCAGTCACTTGACAATGTAAAGTGAGATGGATCTTCTTCTGAGTTATATTAGTTTTCTTTGTCAGACTGAATGATTAATTTAATAATGAAAATGGTTAATTGAATTACTGAGGCCAGGTAGTTTACTCACACCTTCACACAATTCCCGCTATATTACGTTATAATCTGTATAAGATTATATTTTAGCTATGATTGCTATATTTTAATGTGTGCTTTTATGTTGTGTCTGATTGCATAGTTTTTTCTACTCTACTGCAAATGGCAACTAAAGTAAACTAAGCTGAAATCAATTTGTGGCTTTCATTGGCCAATTATTGTAAAAGTCAATCTGTAAATGTGTGTGAGCCTCTTGATACAGACAATTGATGTGAGAACATGCAGCCCTAAGATGTTCAGTTTGTAACATATAAAATGAGAAAGAACCCTGCTACTAGAACCAGAGCATAAAGCAATGTTTCAAAATGTTTCAATCATTTTCACCACTAAATGCATTTCAATTACCTGCACATGTCTCTATGCGCCTTCACATTCCAGTTGTATTCCCCTTTACTGACCAGCTCGAAGAAGGTATTCCTATTCCTAAAACAGAAATGGGTGTAAATTCATCCAAATCCACAAGGGGGCAGTGTCAGCTAAAATAATTGCAAACGACGTGTTGTGGCAGTCAGTGTGTGCTTCATAATAAATGACCGTGGGGATCGTGTTGTGAGAATCCGGAGATGTGTTGCTGTAGTGGGACTTACTCGAAGTAGAGCGTGAGATCCGTGGCCAGGATGGACTGTTTTAGGAGCTGCATGAGGTCGCTGTACTCCGTGGATGACAGATTGGAGAAAATATTGTGACCCTGTGGAGGAGACATGGAAAGAGAAAGGATAAATGAATACAAAATAATACGGATGTTTTGATTATGACAGTTTTTGACCAAATATTCTTTAGATTTTTAGAGAATATAGAAACTGGATAATGACATGATGAGTAATAACAATTGAACAAACACACTCAATGATCTTCTTGACTACCTTGTTCATGGGTGAAGCTATTCCAGCAACTATGGGCCTTAGGCAAGGTACTCCCAGGACAATGGACAGGTATATACCAGGCTAACAGACAACCAACCAATTTCTTTGGACAGTGAGAGCATGCCAAATAATCCAGAAAGAAATACTCTTTCATTGAGGATTTTTTTTAAAACAGTAATTCATATTTTTCAACAGAGGTCTAGAACGTGTAGCTCAATCGAAGTACTGTTTGATGTAGCTTGCAGAGAATGAACAATGACGGAGATGAAGGGGCCAGTGAAATGTTATCCCAGTTCCGGACTGGCCCACGGACCACAGTTTGGTCTTTATTGAATCATTGTATAATTAAGTTGTAGTGGTATTAGTACGATAAGAGTTTTTACGGTTTTAATGAAGGAGACAATAGCACCCCCCTCTGTTCTTTATTCAGGATGCTCTTGAGGCTCTCTAGCATCATGTATAATGCATTTATCCAGCACTTACCCCTTCTCTAGAGGCCATGGAGAGAGTCGAAATCGAAAAATCGGTTGACCACAGTTTTTTTATGACTGGTGAGACTATATGGACTGTCTTTGTGGCGGTGATTCAATCATCAACTCATGTGTTCCCATTAAATATTGAACCAGCCCCGATATAAAGGCTTCCTCTCGTCACAATGAAGCAATGACGGGCAGTGAATCAAAAAGTGTGAATGACAGAGGGATGAAGTGATGATGTTTTAAAAGTTTACATTTTAATTAGTGAGTTTGTACAGGGCCGGGCTGGATTGAATTGTGAGATCGCTCTCCTTGAATTAGCCCCACTATTCATTTATATGCTAATAGGAACGTCAGTAGTTCAACTCCACTATCAACAGAAGCCATTATGATATTCCGAGCAAACATTTGTTACCTTACTGTGTTGTCAGCACCGTGATAATGAAGCCACTGGAACCTACCCCACTAAACCTCTTCAACAATGTCTTTAATTACAGCCTCATACGAACGCAGTCACCTGGTAAAACGTCTCTTTCAACCAATTACCAGCAAATCTATGGGCTCCGTAATTACATTGATTTAAAGGCAGCTTGAGCCATTTGTTTACTCGTTCATATATGGCAGCACATTGCCTTTAGACAATCTGGGCAAATATGTCTTAATATATGGAATGTAAAATAAACAATATTGATCCCTGATGATCCCAATATTGAGGCCTGTTCAGAAATGATCAGCATTTACAGGTTCTATTAAAATCCAAAAATGTAACATATTGTGTGGTAAGAATCCACTCTATGCAATAGTTAGTTTATTTACCGACCACCTCGTGTGCCTTATCTCACAGTGGTAAAGTCGTATTAGTACTACTGCTGTCCCCTATAAAATATTTTAAATCAACCCTTCACTACAACTAACTTGCTACAAGAAAAAAACAAGAATGATTCATTGCTCTTGTCACCAAGGGTATGCCCCAGGGCTCTGATCTGGGACTGTTCTCATTTACTATCAAAATCCTTTTTTACAAGATGCCAAAGCATAGAATTAGTTTCATTTTGCATGTGGTAAATCTACTCATAATTTGTATGAGTATGTAAGCGCTGTAGAAGTGTAATTTCTGTAACTGCACTGCAGCAGATAGTGGGACCATGTTCACCTCACTCTGCAGGATCATCACAGCATGGTTGAAGTGATGGTGCTCCAGTGTCGCAGAGGTCCCATAAAGCAGAGCCAGAGCTGAACCCGTCCTGACACAAAACAGAACATAATAATCATTTACCTCAATCTGCGAAAAACAGTGTGTGCTCATAAAGTAGCATTTAGTGGTCTTAAAAGAAGGTGTGAAGGAAACTGCAGCTGAAGTCCAAAGGGACCACAAGCACATTTCAAGAAGACATAATGGTAGCAACATTTGGCTTTATTGCTTTTTCAATGGCTCTTTACCCACTCACATTAACTACTCAAATACAACAAATCTGCATATACACAATACATCAACAGGTGCTGTAAGATTTATATGGTAGGCATGTTTTTAGACTCATTGGTGCAGACATGCTGTGCACTTGGTTCACTATTACAACCTTTGCATGGGCAGAGAACACAAACCTAAAGCTATTTACTAGTGATTTCAAATGTCCTTTCTTAATGTGTTTTGACTCAGCAGTGTTTACCATGTCTTTGTTAAACAAACCCTTATATAAGCATTACACAACTTGCCAGTTGACTCTTGCTGATCTGGGTTAGACTACTGCTGAATGTGTAGGAGTTAGGGTCTTAATGTGTAAGACAGAAAAGAAGCAGGGCTTACTTAGCCTGAAAAGCATTGTTGGTGCCACGATGGTCTAGATCATGACACACGCAGCCTACAATGAGTGCCAGGATCTCCACCTCTGTCAGAGTTTCTTGAAAACCTGCCGTCTGATAGTCACAGAGGAGAGCAACAAAGTAAGAGAACAGCATATCTGATTTTTTTTAAAATATATATATATATAATGCTGTGAGTAGAACACTGAATAAAAATGGAAAACAGTCGAACAGCAGCATCTTCCTAAAACACATCTCCTAAAATGCCATGGGACTGCAGTAACACAGTCACGCAGGGAGATTTATGGCTTGGATGAATGGTTCTGGAGCCCATGTGCTGAGTGAGTCACTATAGGTCATTGTGGGGATAGGAGCAACGATAGCACTGTCCTCAGCCCACTTATTAAAACATATGGCAAATAGTGGAGGGAGCAGAACAGCTTACACATTACTATTTTGTTTCTGCCAACAATCAGTTTTGATAGAACAGCATGCATTAATGCTGATTGAATGGTTTGCATTTTAGTGTCTATAAAGGCTCTTTTGTGAGATAGCACCATGCTCCAATGACCTACTGAAGAGGTCCTGATGGCACAGCAGAGAACAGAAGTCACTCTCTTGTGAAAATAAACATCTGGAAATCAGGAATTGTGCTAAGAGGCAGTCCTTACTACATTTAAGTAATTGAGTTTAGTTGTTTACAACAGTCCACATTCTAATGTTCTGCTCTTTCCTTCACTCAGGGCTGCAAAATTGTCAATTTCAGACAGAAAATGTATTAATTGCAATGACTATTATTCATTCATATATTTTTTAAATCTTTATTTAACCAGGAAAGTCTCACTGAGATTCAGAATCTCTTTTTCAGGGGAGTCCTGGCCCCAATGTTTTTAATGGTAGGGGAAACCGGAGTGCCCAGAGGAAACCACGCAGACACGGGGAGAAAATGCAAACTCCATACAGAAGGACCCTGATAATGATGCAGTCTTATCTTATCTCCTATACCTAACAAACTGTTGCCATTAGACATTATGGTTAATGCAAATCAGCTGCAGTGGCTTTAATGTGGTTGTATGGTTTACCGTTAGCATAGCAAACATGCACTGACAGACGTTAAAGGCATGTCTCCAGTTGTGATAGAGAACCATTCTGTAGTTTTTTCGGACTGTCAGCAGCCATCTGCACAATGTCTGGAGGGAAGTCACAAGAAAAGAAAAACAAATCAAGTTGAACACTTCAAAAAGACGATAAGAGGATTAAACAATGCATTAGAGTCGAGGCTCTCACCTCATAGTCGATCTTAAACTTCTGAACCATTCCCAACTCCATAAACATCCTCAAAGCAGCAGTAATCATGGCGTCCACATCCAAAGAGAAATCATCAAAGGAGAGTTTACCGATGCCCAGCTCACAGACCAGAGGGATGTTAGCCGCCTGGTTTTTGAAATGGACAGAAAACACAATGAGGAGTGAGGAGAGAGCGAGAACTACTGCAATATGATTCATGGAAATATAGAGACAGGCTCATTGAGAATCCCAGGACTCACTGACTAGATCTGGATTAATAAGGGAGCTCTATACAAAATATTGGTATTACTTTGAAAGCTCAGTGGCAACCCTAAAAGCACATTGTTTTTTCGGTCTTTTCAGTTCAAGATCTAACTAACTAATGTGAGGATATTGTATGTTTTTACAGCTTAAGTTATAATCTTCACCAAAGGGGTTGTATAATTAGTAATAGTATAATTGCTGTGGTGACAGACAGGCATAAAATAAAATCTATTTATAGCTTTAACTCTCATTTTTAAAGACTTAGTTCAGCGACAGTGACTTCGGGAATAGTTCCTGATCAATAATATGTATTAGTACATTTTTCTCCAACCACAAGCTTTATTTCCAACTGTGTTCGTACAGGGAAGCAGGTAGTTGGATAAATCAGTTATAACCATCCACCGAAGGATTTACCATCTGTGCATCTGGATTCTTCTACATCTCTTCCTTCTATCTGTCATACAGCTGTCACAAGACTCGAGTATGTCTGATTTCGTTCTCTTTGCTCTAAATTCACAGCCCTGGGTTGCAAAATGTCAGCGGGCTTTGTTTGCCGCTGCCATTTGCACTCGGGTGAAGTCCCAGTCAAGTGTGAGCCGCAAGACTCCATATGTGGAGCAGTTATGAAAGAGGCTGAGGAGGCTGAGATCACACACGCACTCTGAAAAAGCGGGGTTCCTTCTCCGCGATAATGGCCACAGGGGAAAATCCAACACATGAAAGTGCAAGAAAGTAGGTCATATCTATATTTCACAAATGCCACAGCAATTAAAAATGTAGATATAATTTCTCTTTTTCATCTCAATAAATAATGCACAGAAAAGTATTTCTTATTGGTTTGACTAATCCATTTACAAATACCACAACATCTTTTGTGGCCAATAGTTATGGGATTGTGAGCCTCAGTTCTTAGGGAAGTAAAAGAAAAATCCCATGTTTATACAACACATCTAAGTTAAAAAGGCATTAAAGGAAATTAGAAATAATGAAATGAATGAATGTAAAATGTAAACAAGATAGATCTAAAAAGTACTAATCATTAGGACCTGTATAAACCCACCAGTTAGGGTTAGGGTTAGGGGAGTGGAAGCCTAAGCAACATGCAGCAATATAATATGTGGCACTTTTACACATGACCAAAGCTACTCCAGCCATAATGATGCAATACTTAATTTATATGTTATGGGTGGGTATACACATTTTTAATAAGTGTACAGATGGATGAAGCATGTATAAGATATTGGGGCTTAAATTGTAATTGTTCTCTGTACAATATTTTCCTTATAATGTAATGTTTTTAGTTGACAATGAAAAATACCGTATTAATATATATGTGTATGTACAGTATGTTGATATCAGAAACTACAAAGAGCATCAGGGTCTCCTTTAAAGGTATAGTATTTAAATGTAGTGTTGACAGATCTCAGATGCAACATTATACACTTTATCTTCAAACGGTTCACGCAATCTCTGACTGAGTTGTGATTTTAATATCTTTGACAACAGTCCCCGACTAACTGTTACATACTAAATATATATTTTATTATTTGATATATTAAAGTGAATGGCTGTTACCTTGAATTTGTCGACTTCTGTCTTGGAACAAGTGGCATGGTAAGACAGAACCTGTGAAACAGTGACAGCAGGAGTCACCATCAGAGGCAGGTGTGTCACATTTGTGCAGACGAAGCTGAAGGCTCTAAACTGTGTCAGCCCTGATTCCATCGCCTTGCTCCCTTTATTTCCTGAGAGAAATTCCTCGCTTAGACCTGCACTCACTTATTAGATCATAAACACTTATGTTTATTCAACACTGCCAGAAGCGATGCGTCTATAGATTAGATCATCCTGTGACTCTACCCTAAATGTTTTAACTATAACTTCTCTAGTTCTCCTTTCTTTTTAACACAGTCAAGCTAATGGCCCTATGCTCTCCATTGTAATCTGCTGCAAAGGCTGACTAGTGCTGAATGGCTATGTACGCAGGGCAGATGAGGGATTGCTTTTCAGTGCCTCTCATTAATTTTCAATAAAACCTTTGTGAGGAGGTTATCTACAAAAGAGGCATCAGCACTTTTTTCATCGCTACATTCTTGTGGAAATATGAGCCGAAAAGGGAACTGCCAACAGCATAGCCCCCTAAGTCAGTGAAGGTTTATATCAGCCATTCAGCAGCTTCCTTTGACTTCTGGGTTTCATGTGCACTAAAACTGTACTACATTCTGTCTGAGGGGGGTACTGATGCTGACGGTCATTATTTTTTTCACTGCATCATTTTTCAGATCAGATGACATACTGTCAGAAATTGGTCAACTTACAAATCAAAATATTTCATACAGTGATTATTTTTTGTTCTTACATCCAAAGCAACTGACTGCTTGGCCCATGACTTCTTCACCTGGTCGTACATGATGGTGTTGTTGATTCCCAGTCCACAGAAGATAACAAACGCCTGCAAACCCAATAGCAAACCACATTACCAAACACTAAAATTAAGCACTAGTTTTAGCCTTTCATCAACAGTACATTACAACAGTACATTACAACAGTACAGTACAACAGTACAGTTCAATACAGATATACAACCTCAAAGAGTCGCTGGTCCGCATCATAAAAGGGTTTTCCATCCAGTCTGTTGAGCACTTGAGCAACACCTGTGTGATAGAAATTCAATAATTGATGCCAGTAAATCATACTGGACCATGAGTCTGTAATAAAGATGAAGACTAAGAATTGTTGTATGCGTGACTCCTCGTAAATTAAACTTTTGTATTTGACCGCAGTTTCAATAGGTTCTCTTTGTATCCAATTTAAACAGACAAAAGTCTCAGACAGAACAAAAAACTGTCAACTATACTAAATAGTTTGATATCACAACTGACACACAATTTTGTAAAAATCGAGATGAACTGATAGTTTAAGGCATGCATTGTTTCTACATCCCTTCATATGTATGTCTCATTTGTCTCATGTATGAAACTTTCCTACTTGGCTCTGTGTTCGTGTTCTCATCTGGACCCCCACCCCCAACCAAACCTGCTGCATCTCCTCATTCATCTGTATGCCCCCTTCTACTATCTCCTCATTCACTTGGATGTACCCCTAAACCTGCTGCACACACACACACATATTGAGCTCTCTCAGCACAAGGACCTCATCCATCAGTCCTGGACACATCTACAGCCTGTCCGTCCTGGGAGTGGATCCCTCTATCATGGGGTTTTCCCTAAGGTTTCTCTTGTTCCCATATGGGTTTTTTGGAGTTTTTCCTGAGTGCGATGAAGGGTCTAAGGACAAAGGACGTCCTGGGACAATCCTTTTGTTTGTGTGTTTATTGATTGTCTAGTAACTTTGTTATTGTTTACAATGACCTTGTTTATTGTTTACATACATTTCTTTTTGTGAAGCCCTCTGAGGCAACTTTGTTGTGATATAGGGCTATACAAATACAATTGAATTGAATTTATTATCCCAAGAACGAGATTCTGTGTCCGGGGATCTGGTCGCCGAGGCTCCCACCTTCGACCACCACCTGATTCCCGGTGGCTTGGCCTCTCCAGGTTGGAGGAGAGCTGCCTCAAGTGGAGGAGTTCAAGTATCTTGGAGTCTTGTTCACGAGTGAGGGAAGGATGGAGCGTGAGATTGACAGGCGGATCGGTGCAGCCTCGGCAGTGATGCGGTCGTTGTACCGGTCTGTCGTGGTGAAGAAGGAGCTGAGCCGAAA
>JAVQKC010111842.1:0-29325 GCA_036025475.1 Philypnodon macrostomus | reverse complement strand
AACAGAAATTACTGGTGAGTTTGAAGTTTGGATATATTAGAATTAGCTGCATTAGTAAATCTTTAATATTCTGCTCACATTTTTGGAACAGGCAAATGCTGTAGCCAACTAAACAGTCTCTAATCAATACATCAGCATGTTGTACCTACTTACACATATATTTGACTGTTTTTATACTCACCTGAATGATGTCCAAGCTATTCAGAGACCATTTAGTTAAGTTACCAACATCTTTGCTATCAGGATTGGTATATCATGCACAGGGACAGGACAGGGGACTCAGAGACAGTAATGCCATCTAGTGGCAGTTTCAAAAGCCATCTCTCGAGGTTCTCCTGCTCTTCCCTTGTTGTAGGAGATCGATAATCTCTGGGATACATTATTTTCCCTGTCTTGGTTTAACTACAGAGCTATGGCAGAATCAGGGGCTCCACCGGTTGACAATTGCACATCTAATCCTGCATTGTCCGGGGATTATGAGAAGAAATGCATATTCTGCAAGATAGTAAACAATGAGATGGGGACAGAGCTGCTTCACTGTGTAAGTTGGGTAAATAGCAATCATGTCGATTCAGCTAGTTTAGCATTAGCATTACAGCTGTCAAAGTAAACAAGCAATATAAATGTCAATGTTTAGCAGCATTGCTGTATTAGTTAGTATTTTTGACTTTTGAATTGCTGTTCCTCCTGTGAAATTTTAATTCACCAATAGCTGAATTGTGTCTGTTTCACAATAAAGTGTGAAATTATTATGACTTGTTCAGGATGAAGAAATAAGTTGTTTCAGAGACATTAGACCAGCAGCTCCTCATCATTACCTGGTGGTGCCAACCAAACATGTTGGGAACTGCAAATCTCTCAGCAAAGAGCATCTGCCTTTAGGTACTGGATCTCTACTTTGAATAATGTTTACTTTTTTTTCTAACTATAATTATTCAACTTTGTATTTTGCAGTTAAGCGCATGGTTGAATTAGGGAAGGAGATTCTAGAAAAAAATAATGTAACAGACCACAGCGATGTAAGGTGGGCTGTAGGTTTCAAATAAAGTCAAACAGAAATCTTATAAATCTTTACAAAATACTAAATTCTGCTCGCCCAGTGGTGGTAATGCGTGTGTCTTTTGCAGGTTTGGTTTTCATTGGCCTCCATTCTGCTCGGTCACGCACTTGCACCTCCATGTCCTGGCTCCCATCAGTCAAATGGGCTTCATGTCGCGCCTCATTTATCGGCTCAACTCCTACTGGTTTATAACGGTGAGGCACATTATTATAAAGAATACATTATAACATAACATGTTAATGTTGCACAATTAATCACAATTAAATCGTAATTTTAATGGGTGCGTTTTCACGCAATATTATATCTTCTGCTTTAAAGAAAATATATGTAAACCAAAAAAATGCTTACCTTGTAGGTTAACCTCTACATTTTCTGAAAGTCATGTGATACTTGTGAAAGTTTTTAAAGTTAAAGTTTTTAGTCTTTTGTCTTTTGTTAATGTTTCCAGAGATTTTTAAAATGTACTGTGACCTGAATCTTATCTTTATAAACCATATTTCAAATCTAATCAATCAAACAGATTGATCAGAATATTGCAATATTTGTCCAAAAAAATTAGATATTTCCTCAAAGTATTATAAGAAATATCTTCATGTGGTATTATGTGTATTTAATCATAACTACGTATTCTTTGTCAAGTTCTAAATAAAGCTTTCTCTGTTTCAGGCGGATCAGTTGATTGCGATACTAAACTCGAAGTCAGAGACAATCTGATATTGAATCAACCTCTTACCTCTAAAAAGGCTCTTTGAGGGTACAGACTACTGCTATGATTGCTTTATTAGTATTGATTACTGCTGAATGAGTTTGTTCTACCTTTTGGCTTTTTGATTGAATTTGAAAGGTGCACAGATGTCTACATGAAGCCAAGTCAATTTTAAGTTTTATATCGAACATTAAAATTGACGAAAATCATGGACCAATTGTTGGGCATTATATGTATGTACACTGGTGCCCACAAAGTTGGTTTATTATTACCTTTTCTCATGAAATGATTGTGACAATGTTATTTTTTTTCTTGATAGATGAAGTGCATCTCCTCCAAACATATTACAGTGAAAGTTAGACCAAACTTTGTAAAATGTGTATCAGACCAAACTAAATTAGAAATAATTGATATTAACAGTTTTGTTTCAATTCTTCATCCCTGGTCAGTTAAACAGAAAACACATGTTCATGCATAAGAATGTCCAATACTACTCTTTCAAATGTCACTATAGAGTATGTCCACCCCTGACACAGATCAATGCTCCAGGACATCGTGGCACACTGTCCACAAGCTTGTTGATGTTGTCAATAGGCAAGGCGTTTTCAGTCAGATCACGGACTACTTCCTGTAAACTCTGAAGAGTAGGTGAATAATAACAAGGAAGGGATGAGGAATAAAAAGAGGATTTTGTGTTGCAACTTTATGGACAACAGTGTAGTTTCTTGATACACAAAGTAGAACGTTTATCCAGACATAGTTAATGCAATGTACTTTGACAATGTTGCCTAAATTATAGCCTGTGTTATATCTTAACCTACTCCATAATCTAAATGATTACTATCTATGATCAGACCAATGTTCATTGACTGACCATTAAGTTTTTATTGTTAAGATACAATTCTTCTGACTCATATTATGGTGCATGAAATAAATAAACTCTTCTTGCCAAAAATATAACTGGAATATAATGAAATTGTACTGTAGTGAATGGACTATGGAATGGAATAATTGTAATAAATATTGTATGGATGGATCTGTGTTTTTCCTTATGTTACACTGCAACTAAAGAAGCAGAAGATAAATTAATGACACAGGCAACTGGGATATCTTTGTCACATCTAAACACCTGACCAAAGCACCAAAGCATTAAGTTCAATTGTGTATACAAGATCAGCAACTGCAATATTGTGTAATGTAAATGCAGCGTTATTAAGCCAAAGACGAGCTTAAAACTGTCAAAACTGTAAGAAATGTAATGTGAAAGCCAACAGCAGGAGCTCACAAATGTAATGTACTAAATTACTTTAACAACACTTACTATACTCTTAGTATAATTAAGTGGACTTCCAGGCATTAGCAGACACACTTGAGTGAAGTAGTAGTAGGATCAGGTTCATCCTAAAGCACCATATTGTCTGTCACAAGCCCTCTCGTGTTCTCTTTGGTCTTGTTTAACTTGCTTGCATTGTTTGAGGTGCTCTGGTCATATTGTATAGTGTAGAAAGTAGATAATAAGTAATAAGTAGATAGTTAATAGTAGCAAATTTGGTACAGTACAATATTAGCTTTTTCTCTTGTTGCTTGTGATAAATTGTGAACAAAAAATATATTTTACTGTAACAAAGTGATAACTACATGATCATCCTTTCCCTGCCACAGCATCTCACCCTCAAAGTCAACCAGTCTCTGCTTTCTGGCCCGCAGAAGAATACCCACCAATTTATTAGAAATAGTCACATAATGCGCAAAGAGCTTTCCGAATTTTACACTTATCCTATTGCTGCTGCCGCCGCCACCATCTCTGGGCCCTTCAAGACTCCTTATAATGTCACAAAGCTGTTGCACCTCTCTGCTGATGTGACTGTGAGCCGCTTTGCCCCGCTGGTCAGTCATGGAGCCCTCAGGGGGTCTGCCGTAGTTCTCTTGCCCCCTTTGAGGTGCCATCACACTAGGCCTGGTATCCTGACTGAAAGGGTTGGTCCGCTGGTACTGCTGGTGATCATCTGACCACTTCTGCCAGTTGTCCTTCAAGCCTTGCACGGATGTAGTGACTGCTGTGCCCTGGTTCAATTCAGCAGAAGGTGGGGTATTTTCACTCTTTGCCATCACTGATGTTATTGTGTCTATAATAGAAAATGTGGATGTAAATATTTTATTTGCACTCACTAGTAATCCACACATAGCTGCACACCTAATAGCCTATTCACTGCTTGTATAATTGTTCATTAATTTATTATTATGATTGTGTTATACAACAGTGGGCGTGTAGATGCCACATAGCCTATTCAAGTCTATTCACAATCCATTGATTATGCTAAATGCAAACATACTAGTCACAAATCTAAACTAAACTAAAGTAGCCAAAACAACAATTACAGCTTCTAAACAATAACCAGAGACATTATTCACTTACATTTTGGGGTGGATTCTTGTTCCAGTAATGTTTTATTGAAGCCAAAGATCGCGATGTTTCTTGTAAACTTTACAATTGACAGTGCAGACAGAGGCTGTGCTGCAGATGCTTTTCGGGCCAAACCACAATAATGGACGGAAATATGAGCCAATTATTCTTGAGCAAATGGTTTAACCAGCCAATCAGAGTTCAGAGAGGGCGGGATTTACAAGATGCATTTTGGAGTAACCTAAAACAGATTACAAAGAAGTTCTTTCTAGGACGCCAGAGCTAAAAGCAAACTTAAGTAAATTTATGTTATATCATGGTTATTCATTTCTATTTATTTTTTTTTATATTGGATGCAATATAATAATGTAAATGCTAATACCCTTGCCTTGTATGGTAATTTTCCTACGTGCTTTGTTTCACGTCGGACTTGTTTTGAAGTAACAACAAAAATGGCGACCAACACAAGCCGCTCATGCCTTCAGTATTTGTTACATTTGGCACAAGATAATTTAGATTTCAGGTTACCGGTAATGTTTTATATGTATTTCTTCCATTGATAGATAAAATAATTTATAATTGATTGAATAGTGGATATAGTTTTACATTTTGATTGTTGGCTATGTTTTGTTAGCTTATAGTACATTCAAACTGTCATTTATAAGCCTGATCATAATAATGTAGCTCTCGGTTTTTTCTTATTTTTAAGGAGATTAAAAGTCTGCTAGCTCTCAGGAAGAAATGCTTTAGCCCCAGTGTTAACTTCAAAGACAAGGTTTGTAAAAGACCGTTTCATTGTTGTTTAATGTTGTTTAATGTTGTTTAATTGTTCTTTGCTTCAGACAAAATCAACAAAATTTCCGCGCTTTTGTTTACCTTTATGCAGGCTCCTTTTTGGTGTTTGGACGGTCTATCAGAGGAAGATGTTAAAGAGATTATGGCTAGATCTGTTTGTGCAAAGTCAGTAAAATTGTTTGCGCTGTTTATTGTAATATAGTTATTAATAATTAAGTGGATGACATGTTTGTTTACTTTCTTGTGGCATTGTATCTCTGTGATGCTTCTGTTTCTGTCAGATCTGCATTTGAGTTATGGGGCCATGGACGGACACACAGTGACCTCAAAACATCACTTTTAAAATACCCAACAGAAAATATGGTTTGTTTATGCCTCTTGAAATGTAAAATAGGAATGAATGAAATGTGCTGACACTTTTTTTTGTTTCTTAAGAATCCATTTATGCACAAAGACTCCACCTACAGAATCAATGTCTACACGTTCAATAAGACTCTGGAGTTTCCTGAAAGAATAAAAAGGATTGATGTCAGTATTTAAGTTGAAGTCATTGCACTTATTATACCTGTATTAAAAATGTACGTTTTGTATGTTACATTTTATTGTTAGGCTATGGATTATCTTCCGTTTGAGGGGTCAGTAAATCTTAAGAGTCCCCAGAATGTCTTTTGTCTCCTCGAAGACTATGGAACAGATCCCAACAACATCCCAGAACATCCAGACTACATATATTTTGGCCGCTGGGTAAGAAACAAAAAACAGTTTATTGTGTAGCATAGTGACATCTAACATGTTTTTTGTTGTTTTGTTTTTCAGATAGCAGACGGTCAGCGAGAGTTGATCCGCTCCCACAGTGTGAAGCACAGGCACTTCATTGGAAACACGAGTATGGATGCTGGCCTTTCTTTTATCATGGCTAATCATGCTAAAGTGAAACAAAATGATGTAGTCTTTGACCCATTTGTTGGTACAGGTGAGCTATTATCACGACTTTCACATTTCACCTCTTCACACAGTGGTACAATTGTTAAATGTTGTTATTACGTGTGTTTTAGGAAGCCTTTTAGTCGCATGTTCACAGTTTGGAGCCTATGTATGTGGAACGGACATTGATTACAATATTATTCATGGAAAAGGTAAGCTACCGTCATTACACTTTTATTACATTTACATACATCTTAAATAGAGTTTTTAAGCTGTGTTACTGTCTCTCAGGTCGGTCAAGTCGTAAAAACCAAAAGTGGAGAGGACCTGATGAGAACATCAGAGCTAATCTGCGACAATATGGGACGGAGAAGCTGTATGTAGATGTAATGATATCAGATGCATCTAAGCCTGTGTGGAGGAAGGCTGCTCTGTTTGATGCCATCATTACTGATCGTAGGTCTCTTTTAAAGCAGCCAAATGAAAAGCAACAGAAGTCTGTAATACTCACAAACTTTCTAACAATTTGACTTTCTCAGCTCCATATGGGATCCGTGAATCGACCAGAAGAACAGGCTCGCACAAAGATGTTATCAAACCTTGTGATGGCATGTAGGTTCATCACCAATAATAATAATAATGCTGTTGTTAATATACTGTTAAATTAAATTGACTGAATTTAACTTTCCAACCAATGTATGTGCATTGTATATTCTTAGCTCAGTAAAATATTTTTTTTTCATCTTTTTTCCAACAGTTATGCAGACTGTCATGTCCCTGTCTCTCTGGCGTATCATCTCAGTGACATTTTTAAAGACTTGTTACACTTCTCTGCGGTACACCTGGTCATGGGAGGAAGGCTTGTCTACTGGCTGCCAATCTACAGGCCAGAGTAAGTTTAGAGATCATAAACTTGTTCCAGTATCCCAAACGTCTTTACCATACCCAGTATTAAACACTGTATGGCAAGTCTGAACTTGACCTATTTTGAGTTGTAAACCATCTGTACACATTGAGCTTTATAGTTTTGTATTGAAAGTGGTGCCACAGGTTTGAGATGACAGTAACACTAGGGGGCAGACTTGTGCCACATATTACTGCTAACACTTTCAATATTCTTTCCCGGCCTCTGCATTTTGTAACACCCATGAGGATAGACTGGTGAGTTTCATACAGGTGTGGCCTAAAGTGGCCTTCAAGTTTGTTATGTGTTTTGAGATGATCTTCTGAAGATCTTAATTGTAATATTAAGTAATATTATGTAATAAGTTACTGTTGTCATTGTATCATCTGGACCCTGTCTGGCCACCTCACCTTTTGCATCAGTCATCTTTACCAATGATCACCCTCTTGTGATGGTCTTTGACTATTCCTTGTAAACCTTTAAGATGGTTTTGTGTGAAAATCCTAGTAGATTTTTAAGTGTATCAATCATTTAGAAGCATTAGAACAGGTGTACTTAATATAGTGCTCAGTGAGTGTAAAAGCTAACTCACCAGCTCATAAAATCACTTTTCATCAGCACTTCCTGACTGGCTGCTGAAAATTATCTTTTGGCCTAATCTCAGTTTGTCACTGTGACGACCCTCGCCACTGCTGAGGCCCTCTTGCCGCCATGGCAACGTGCAGACAAACAGTGATGTACAAATCTGGCTTTGAGTCGGTGGCGGTTTGGAGAAAGTGCTTGTTCTGACACAAATATGCAAACACATACATCACTGAGTGTTAATAGGCCCTAACCCTGGCTGGCCTGGTGATGACAGAGGCAGCACTCACTTTTTCCACCGTTAACGCAAACTCTTCAACTTTAGGTATTTAAAAGTATATGAGAAATACTTCTGCGTACTCATTGGCCATTTTTAGGCCAACCTATTTTTTCTTGTTCATCAGCTCAATTAGTGTAATCATCTCATTGCATCAAGCCAGTGATTTTAGTCATGCATGATTTTAGTTCAACACAATGTTCAAAGATTTGAATGTATATGGCATTGGTCGAACTTGGTATTGCTGGTAGTGCCAGGTAGATAGTGTGGAGTTTTTCAGAAATTTATGATCAAGCCGGTGTCATTTCTATGGGTAAAAGAGCAACATTAACTCCAATTACCACTCAAGGTCTTCAGAAGATCATTTCTGAAGGCACAAGATGACAGAACTAAAGCAAAGCAAAAATAATATGCATTTTGGTGTCTTCAGATGTGTAGTGTTTATGTGTCTCTTGTTTTAGTTACTCAGAAGAGGTAGTTCCCCTACATCCATGTCTCCAGCTCATCAGTAACTGTGAACAGATACTGTCCAGTCACACTTCACGGCGCCTGATCACAATGGAGAAGGTCAAAGAGCCTGAGGTGTGTGCAATAATTTACTAAGTGAATTCTCACATTTTTCTTTCAAATGTCAAGAGCTTTTTTAGTTTAGAACGTGCATTGCTTCTTTGTGCCGCCACTTTTAAACAATATATATAATATAATATGTTTTATATAAAATTGTAGCTATCTTATATAGCTACATACATGTCTACAATGCCCTGCTCTGATGTGTGCTATTTAATGTGCTTGGGACCCGTTACGCTGAGCATCAACGCAGACACATCAGCACAGATTTCTGTAAAGTGAGCGCATGTGTGCCAGCCTCTTCTTTCATGTTCTTTAATGTGTACTTCATTGACTTGTTTGAATAAGCCACCACACATGTGTCAGATATGTTTTTGACATGTCATACCAGTGGAAGCAGTAGTGGTGTCTCTCTCTGTCTGGGGTAAATTCTCTCCATCTGGCTGTGATTGGCTCATGTCTTTTAAAGGAGAGCCCTGGTATAGAAAACAATCCATCTTGGGAACTGACATCTCTTTCTTTTCAAAACCCCAAATTGTTCCCATAAAGCATCCTGCATGAATCCACTGCATGTTTTGATTTAATCTAAATAAATCTATCTACCTCAATAAGCATGGTCACATACAGAATAATGGCACGGCAGTGGCACAGTGGGGTCGCTGGTTCGAATCCCTGCCTGAGCGTAAACTGTTGTTGTGTCCCTGGGCAAGACACTCAACCCACATTTGCCTGGTGGTCGGAGGGATCGTAGGCGCAGACTGGCAGCCACGCCTCTGTCAGCGTGCCCCAGGGCAGCTGTTGCTACACAAGTAGCTTACCACACCGGGTGTGACTGTGGAGTGAATGAATAATGTAATTGTGAAGCGTCTTTGAATGTTGAGAAAAGCAATATATAACCAGACCTGATCACAAAGCCCTATTTTTAACATTTTTGCCAATGACCAAAATGCTCCATTTTATTCTAATGGGGGTTTAGCCTGTAACTCAGGCTCAAAAAAAGTCCTCTACGTATTTTTCAAAATCATTTTTTCAATGGGAGAGGTTCATTTTAGCTTTAAGGAATTGGACAAATAAGGGCTCAAAAATATGTCATGGCACTCCACGTCATACCGTTTTGCCAACACGATGACCGAAATCCTCCATTTTATTCTAATGGGCCACAATTGCCCATACTAATCCAATGGGATATGTATGCAATGTAATTCTATAGGATTCAGTATGGTATGATGAATATGGTTTCACCTCTGCCACAGATAGGCAACAGCAGTTAAAAATCTGTGTGCAAAGTGCACTTAAACTGAGTGCAATCCACCAACTTGGTTTGTGGAAGGAAACCAGCATTATTATCATGGTTCAGAATGAATGGAAGTCAATGAGCAAAGCCCATGCGGGGGTCACTTTGGCACACGAAGCAGTTTGGCATAGGGTCGGGGAAGGTTAGGGCCGATCATTGTCGCTTGTGACTTTAATTATTATTATTATTATTATTATTAATAATAATGGATTGTACCTAAAACAAGTGTGGCCTTCTATAGTTTTAGCTAGTCTTCTTGAACATGTCTGCATGACTAAATTCATCTGATTTTCTGTGTTAATTAGCTAAACATAGCAGAATAACTGTACCCAATAATCCCAGAGTAATAGCCCAGAGAAAGCTCTTTTTATTACTGAGCCCTGACTCTGATTACATGTTTGGTGGCCCAGAGGTGTTACAGACAAATTATAACCCCTTCAATGGAGTCATCACTTCTAGCTCATATCACCTCATTATTTTTCTTATCCTCCTTAAATATGTCCATTTACAAGAGCTACCTTAAAGCCAAGACAAACATAGTGATATGATATAATTTACTACACTTCACAAGCACATATTTCTCCTAGTTGAGCCTTAAAAAGTGAAAACATCAAGCACTATGTATTGGTGGGTTGCAGGTGACATCACAACATTCTATAGCCCTATACATTGAGATGGGGGGCAGGGAAATGACCATTGTTAATCTGCAGATTTAATGGTGTGGTTGGACAGATATAGGGGGGTAATGGACCTTGTCACTAATAAAAATGATCAAATTCAACATTTGTGGATTTTTTGGGGGTTATTTATTTTAAAAATTCCATATAGTTAATACAGAATTCATGACATGACATCATCACATTATAGAACCAGCAACCCACAAATAAAGAAAAAGCAGCTTGAGTCAATAAGAAAATGAAGTCAAAATACACCAACAGGCTATTTCATTAGTTAGAACTAATTTACCTGCCTGTGAGCCCAATGGCTAATTATCACATTATACTGTATTGTATTGAGTCAATGTATTTAGTCATTAAGACAAACTTGCTGAATTGACCTTAACATGAAATGGTTGTTAATGCCAGGACTGTCAGCTCCTGAAATATCATTCACAACCATGTCTAGGGTTTATATGAAATTTATTTAAGTGAGTTTACTCATCTCTCAGTCAAAATGTGTGAATTTGTGTGTGTGCAGGAGATGGACAGCCAGGCTCACCAGTTGGACCCTCGCTTCAACCCATACCAGGGACACAATGCTTTCAGAGAGAAGTATTTCAGTGGAGTCAACAAACGCTGCAAAGAGTCAATGGAGAGTGAGGAACCACAATAGCCCTGCATATAACTGGCCATTGTCCAGAGTGTACCGCGCTTAGTTAATGGGATAGGCTCCAGACACTCATGACCTCTAATGGGAATAATAATCGGTAGAAGATCAATGAATGAATCAACCACAATGGCACTAAATTACACACAAAAATGTAATAACAGAACACGTTTCTCAATAGTCTTAAAAATACATTTTTTAATTTTATATTTTTCTATTCCTGTTTGAATTCTCTTATGCAAATAAACTTAAGTGCTACTAACTGAATGGGACCAGTCTCTACCCAGACGCCATTTATCATTGTGTTATCATATTCATAAATCTGTGCCTTTAAACACATTAGAAAATAAATACAGGGAATTATTGTTGAATATGGACTAAATAATTGATTTTACACAATATCTGATTGATGTCTTTCTTTGTCCCTTTCAAAATGTTGTTTATATATGGTTTATTCCAGTGTTTCTCAAACGATGGATTGGGACCAAATCTGGTTCTAGGGAATATAAAGGTTAGGCCTATTTAAAACGTAAATGTAGATTTATTTTTACATTACAATTATGTGTCCCATAAAGGTCGTAGTATACTCTTTTTGACCAAACTTCTGTAAAAGCTGGGTCACAATAAAAAGACAAAACTCACTTGTATATAGCAGTGATTCAAGACCAAAACCTCAGGTCTAAACCTAAGCTTAACCAAGTCTAAATCATGGATATACAAGGACTAAATCGGGGTTATACTAGAACTAAACCAAGTTGTACACACTGCTATATAGTAATCTCTGTGAAGAACCATTGGATTATTCAGTAAAATATACACAATCTAACTTATATAACACAAATAAAAAGCCCCATTGTTAGAGCGTGTGTGGTCGAGTGAGAGGCCTCCCTGAGCTAGAACCTAAATGACAGGGTGTCCCCTCCTCACTGCGCACCACTGAAGTTAGTCATCAGCTTTTGTTGTTGTGGACCACAGTTTACATGTAGCCTAGCCATTCTTCATTTCCTTCATGTTCATGGCTACTCGTTTGCTCTGTTTATTGCTTGGGCCTTTGCTTTTCCATCACACACATTTCACCCTCCTTCTCAGGCACTCAGCTTCCAGGCACCATCACTTGATACCCAGCTCGCCAACGTTTGCGGCCTGCACTGTTTATAGTTCCCACAGAGTCCTTTGTTCTATCATCATCATCAGGGAAAATCAAATCAATTCACAAGGCATTTAGACTTGACTCCAGTAGCAGCATTTTCTTTATTCACATGTAAATCACTGGAGCAATATCTAGATAAGTTAAATTGACTTGCATTCAGAATATTAATCTTGATTTGAATTGTTTTTCACTAGTTTAGATTTAATAAAACCAGTCAAAAATATCTTGAAACCAGTCAAATAATCAAGTAAAATAATCCTAAACTAGTCTAAATCAAGATTCATATTTTCAATTCAAGTCATTATTTTTTATTTCTCTGAAGTGTCACGAGCGGTGTTGGTGGACATTTTGTGCCACTTTTTTTCAAGTGTTGCTGACCCTAGTCAATCAATGTGAGAGTGAATGGTTGTCTCCATGTATATCCCACCTAAGGCCCATAGTTGCAGGGAAATGTAAAGAATGTCATACAGTGTAAAAACAATCAAATCAGATAATATTTTTTGGAGTCAGAGTTACAGTCCCCTTTTTTTTACAGTGTGGTGGATGGCTCTGTTTAAGTGTGCATATGCTGCTTAAGGATTATACATGTTTGTAAGAGTCTCCAATGATGCAGACTATAATTAGGTGAAGGGGTGTTCCTCACCACAAAATGCTATCCAGACCTTAAGGGAATTGTGTAAAATCTGTTTCTATTATATTTTTGATGCAGCCGAGCAGAGCGCTGGTAAATTTTAGGGATAATAAAATCAGTCTTGAAAAGTTATTGTTGCGGTGGTGGGTTGTTTCTATTTTCCTTGTGAGCATTGTTACTTTTCTTCCCTGTTACCACACTTTGTATTTGCATATCTATTGAATTTAGAGCTTGGGTAAGTTGTTGGTTAAATGATTGTTAAATTATTAATATTTCAAAATAAATATGGAAACTAACTTGCCATATGAACAGTCCTAAAAGCAAATATTTTCTGTGAAATGTTGTCATCTATAGGAATCATTCTTCTTTATAATTTACATCCACATGATGCAGTGTTACTGATCAACTTAAATGGCATGTTCCTCTTAGGCTTCCATATTCACAGGTTATACAATGTAGGGATCAGTGGGTGTGAACGTTCAAACTTCCAAATAAGAGTTTCAGTCCACAATAAGGCATAGATCCTAGACTACATCCTATCATTGTCAGGTTTTTTTGTTCACATTTTCCCATACATATAAAATACATATGTACATCCCAAAGTACTGGAGGCCCATGCACTGAAGAAATCAACGGTACCCCAATGAAACAAGCCGGATAGAAGAATTTGAACCAAAATGAAACTGTCATTGTAAATGCTGAATTATATTAAGACTATTTTACCAGTCTGTGCTTTAGGGTTTTGTAGAGAAGGCCGGAAGACATGGAAACAACTTGGATCATGGCTTGGTTCTCTCAGGGCAAATGAATACAGACACATTCATGTTAATGAGCACAGTCCAGTCTCCAAAGACATGTATTTTAAATGTGAAAGGAAACTGCGCTGGCCAAAGGAAATCTCTATTAACACTGGAAAAACCCTGTTGAATGACTCTTATGGATTTAACCATCGCATTTATACACTTTGTCTAATGTTTAAAATCTACACGCTGACCTTCATACCCCCTTCATACTTAAAAAATACTTTCTGGAAGCACATACTGTTTCATAATGGTGGACATTGAGTATTGCATGTTTATTTTTGGAAGCAGGGCTGTTATGTAAAGGTGACTGAGAGAAATGTAATGCACAGCTGGTCTGCAGCTTCACACAAAAGCAACAAGTGTGAGAAAATGTGCTGCAGGTGCAGTGCACCTGCGTCCGGGGCAGTCTGACACCTGTGAATCCTGCCGGCCTTGTCCGCCCTCAGATCACCCCTGCACCCCCATCCACCCTAGGACACCCTCATCCGCTCCTCTGTTCCCGCCCTGCAGGAGTGGGTCCTGGTAAAGTGAGAGCTGTTATCTCTGTGTCTGGGAGGAGAAGCTCACTGAAACGAGCCATTGTAGTGCTACAAATCACATCTGCCTCAGCTGTGTGAAACTCAAACCATGATCTGAAAAAAAAAACCCTTCAAGAATATTTATGAAAATAAGGAGTGGGAGTTAGGAAAGAGGGATGGCTGCAGTATCTTTGAATTGTGTTATCAATACATCAACCTCTGTGTGTAAAAGCTGTGCCACTAGATGACAGCCTTGAGCAAAGAAACCATTTGACACCCCATTATTCTCTGCAAAAAGACTTTCTTCTGACATCAGACTGGTTGCTATACACGCAATACTATGCAGCTTGTAAACAAACATTTTTGGGGCTAAGGAAACAGTCTTTAAGACTCTCATCTGCAAATAGTGAGAGTTGTTGGACCAAAAAATGATTAAACACTTACTCACAATTTGCTCATCGGTTTTCCACCAACTTTATCCATGGCCCACTCTCACTGACCAAATAACCACTGCTAAAGAAGATAACGTGTTTATGTTTCTTCTTTAGTTGTTTTTGTACATTCCTGCACACATTTGACTATTGCTTTATGGAAATCATATGTGTGTGTGCTGGCATATATGTCATCCTGCTTAATTATGAACAGAAAGTTAAAAAAAAATAATCCTGGAAGCCGAGAGAGCCAAAGACAACAGTGACTGGGTGTAGAGGGCTGTCCACATGTGCTTGGTTTGGTGCTAATGGTGTTTGTGTGGTGTCCTGCGGTTGTCACGGCTGTTCTTCATTAATGACACAAACCACTGCCTCCCCCTCACACCCATTTTAATGACTCCATACTGCCAACTGTGGGTACGCACCAGAGGAATTAAAATTTTGTCTTTCTTCAACGCAGAAATAACACAAAACTGTGACTATAAGCAGATATTTAGTTTGTATCTGTTTAAAGGGTACAATGCAACTTTGATGTTTTGCACGTAATACACAGAAAGAATGCATCAAATATAGGCCTTAACTTTATCATAATGGGACTATTTCTTTAAGCTCTTTTCATTCTGTGAAAAGAGACTAAAAACTACCAATATGTGTGACCTGACCCTAGACTAGAGACACATACATATGGGTGGTTGTTGGTTCTTGCAACTTTTGTATTCTTTGCCAAAATAAACTTGAGCGATGTATGTTAAAGGATCAGAAACACCAGACATGACCCTAAAGCCACACATACAACACACACACCACGGAGGCTCCTGATTGGACCGTCCACAACATCACAGAGACGTGATTCGCTGTGAACAAGAGATCAGACCCAAGTTTGAAAATAAGTAGGTCGGGCTTGTATACAACAGTACACAGACTTTCCCAAATACTCTCTTTTTAATACTGTTTGTTTATTATATACATGAAAATATTTGTGTAATAATCACAAATAAATTGATTTGCCATATTCTGGGTATAATTGTGACCAAAATAAACTGAACGCACTATATAGTGACAGGCTCTCTCTTCAACAGACCCTCAGAGCCAAGATGGCAACCAAGGCGGCTGTGACACATTTCTACCTTTCCAAGTGGTCATAAAGTATTAGCACCCTCAACCAGGTCCTAAATAACGTACAGGAAGTCTTAGTATAGTACCATCATTAAAGGACCATTTTGAATTCATTCATTTATTAAAGTGTTTTCTTCATTACCAGTGTCTAATGCCAGTCAGCTTTGGATCATGGTCTGGTCCTCTTAGGGCCAATGAATACAGACACATTCATGTTAATGAGCACAGTTCAGTCTCAAAAGACATATATTTTCAATGTGGTAGGAAACAGTAGCGGCCAAAGGAAATCTCTATTAACACTGGAAGAACACTGGTTTAAATGACACTTATGGACAGAGGCGGCGCTACCATTAGGCAAAGGTAGGCAGCTGCTTAGGGCCCCAAGCTTCCAGAGCCCCATAAAAAAAGTCCAAAATAAATATTTCTTGGTAATTATTAAACCTAATATGGTAAAATAGCTCTGTATGATTAGGGCATCTGGTTGCTGTGGGCTAACAATAATGAAAACGTGTGGTAGGAAAAATTCAGAGGGGCCCCTGCTCATGTTCGCCTTGAGCCACGAAATCACTAAACCACCACTGCTTATGGACTTCATAAGAGGCCTTGTGACATCTATACAGTATATCGCCTACTCCTAATACTCCAGATCCATTGGTTTAATTAATGGCATGGAGAAGTTCAATCTGACTAGTACCTACAGTGTCTGCAAAAACATTGCCTGTTGAGTCTGTTTGTACTCCTTTGCTTTTGATAATGTCGCTTCATGTTTCAAACGAGGTTGGCTTGACCGTTCTTGAAAATTGTGTCTCTCTCTTGATTATACTCGAGTGGAAGATCCGTTCCATGAGGGTTAATAAGGGCAGGATACACGCATCAAGGGCTCACTATTGCCCCTATCACACCTGTTCCGTCTGCGCAGGTGAGCATATTTAACACATCTGTGTATGTGTGCCCCTATATACTGCTCTATCACACTATCTTCTGATGTGTTGCAACAAACCATCACTATTTCATCAGCCTGTCTTATCTAAGTTTGGATAAATCTACTGTGTTAACTAATATTTTCAACTTCTTTCAGTAGTTTGTGGTTGAAAGCAGTTGCCAGACCAAGTAAACTTCGAGTTAGCACTTTTATTGTTATTACAGCTTTTAGATTTGGCCCTTTTTCATGTAGCTACTTAGATAGTAACAACACTGTGTGATAGATCAACATCCAAACGTGTTAGGTGTAGTGGTGAAACTAAACTGCCCTAGTGAATAATTGTGGTGAATGGTTGTTTGTCTGTCTCTTGTCTACTCAGTATATACACTGTCTAAAGCCCATAGCTGTAGTAATAGGCTCCACTCCAGCCACCTGCAATCCCTAAGGAACAAGGGGAGGAAGATGACTTAACTTTATAAAGTCTCTCCCGGAGTTGGACCAGTTAAGAACCATGTATATGCACTGAAAAGCATTTTCTAACACAACAGCCCAATGGATCTCTGCTGCAAAAGTCTACAAAATCGTACAATGGATCACACTTGTATTCCACTTGAAGAAGAGAGCTCTTGAGGCAGTGTATACAGTTAATATAAACTATGTGTTATGGGCAGATTAACACAAAAACACAACATTCTCAAACAAACCACAAGAGATGCTGTTTATTTTTCATCTTCTCCTTCAAAAAAAACAAAAAAAAACAATGTTGCTACGCTACCTCTTCCAGCCAAAAAACCCTAAACAATTTGCAGACCGCAGTGGATCTTGCTAGGGACTCTTTAGGTTTGCTTGTGAGGTTGCTATGGTTACACAGCTCCAGAGTGAAATGCAGAGGTGGGGAGAGTAGCTAAAATTTCACTCAAGTAACTGTTCTGTTACTTCATTCAAACAATCAAACGAAAACCAAAAAATGGTCAAGGTCAAAAGCCAAAAAAAGTCAAATATTATTTCTGAAGTTGAACCTATGATGAGTTAAAACTACTCAAAAGATTTGTGCAATTAAACGGGTGTTTTCCTAACTTCCTGATACTTCCCTTTGTGGGGCCCGGGGTATAAATGTTGACTCCCACCTGGTGCCAACATGTGGCGTATGTTAAATCTATAGCGTGTACTAAGAAGCCAGTGGTCCCATTTGTTTACCTTGTGTGTTTGGATATAGCATGATGAAAAGTTTGTTGTCACAGCTCTTTATTTCGTCCTTGCGTAGCTTTTGTTGAACATTTTGTGGTTTTTTGAATGTAAATAAATAAAATGTGTGTTTGTGTAAGCTTCTGCATGTGTGCAAGTTCGAGCATGTGTTTTTGAGGCTGATATTGGGTCAGCATTTCCGTTCTCTTTATATGGGAACAGAGCTGCCCCCATTGAAACAGCACCTGCCAGAATATAGCCTAACTCATTTTCTGCAGCTATGGGCCTTACGAGATAACCATTCACTCTCAAATTGATTCACTATGGCCATTTTAGAATCACCTGCACACCCAAACATGCTTGTCTTTGGATGGTGGGAGGAAGTTGCACATTAGCATGGAGAGGACGTACAAAAAAATCATATGATAAAACTAATTTGACTACACCTTACTTGAAATAGTATCCTGGGAGAATATAAAGGCTCATCTCATCTCTTGTCTGTGTGCAGAATCAGCCTGTTATACATCCAATGCTACAGTAGTGGCCTATACAAAAACTTCTAGACAGGGCCACATAAATGCTGCTTTGTCATGTGCCACCATTGCTACTATTCAGTGGCCAATGCATTTTTTGGCAAATGATTATAAGACATTTTTGGAAGGTGTCATGTCCTGATTTCAGAAGCTCTATTAGAACCTTTATTACACACTTAGCACCTAATCAAAGCCCAGACAATGTAAAGGGAAGCATTGGACACGAGCCAACCAGCAGCTGGCCACAGGGAGCTCTACAGGTGTTAAAGGGTGTTTCTATGGGGCCTTCATTTTAGCAGTAGGCCCCATCTGGTTCTATTACAAACCTATAACATTGCACTGATGGTTGGATTTAAAAATGTTTTACATTTTTCCATAGTTATGTTTTGACTATGTATGTTTTGTGGTGGTTGGAGAGGCAATCATAGTAAGGCTGCTGTGTCTTCGTCAGTCTGAACCAGAGCAGCTGTAGCTACTGAGAGACAGATTACCACCAGAGTGGCGGTCAGATACTTAAGCTTGAAGATATGTGTTTACTACAGAGACCTGAAGTGATAACACAATTTAATAATAGTTTTAATAATACGTGTGCATGACATAATAACATGAGGTCATAACAATACGTGGAATATGGCCTCTAACAGGAATAGGTTTTAGTTTATTAATTACATTTTTATTCTCTTCCTGGGTCTTTCCAATTAAGAATCAAAGCTGTTTTTAGAATATCTTTGTGTGGGACTAACAGTCATTTATCATGTGTTAAAAAGAAGGCTTTTGTGCAATGAAATCATTCAAGAGAAAAAACATTCAACCTGTAATAAAAAACAGATATGCAATGTGGTTGAGGAGGCGACGTCTTATTACCCGCCAACACTGCCTTGACGTGGAGGTGGAAGGCTGCACAGTTCAGGCAATGAAATTAGTCTTGGACATATAGATGCTCTTTCATTTTAAGAGGCTGAAAAAGCAAATGCACCCAACGGTTGGTTTGGCTTGTTCTAGTTGAATGCCTTTTCACAAGGGCATCACCTCAAACTGCCATGTTCCCAGAAGTGAGGTACGTTTTTCCGCTGTTAAGATGTCACCAAACAAATGTTCAGGATGTACAGTATGTTCACGAGAAGGCAGATGTCTTTGGAAAATAAAGTCAGGTACAAGCACAGGGGCTCAGTGAACATGTGGCATCTGTGTTAGAATAACAGTGATGAGACGTGACCAAAAGAGCTTTTACAACTTCTGTACTGAGGGACATGCTCTCTACTGATGTCTAACTTCTATTATATCTCGTACATTCTAATGGGACATATCAAAATTATGTTTTTAATCTTTAATCTTTAACCGATGAGCGATTGTTGTCTAGATTTTGGGTGTATTGGGGCAATGACATCATGAGGAAGTGGAAGAGCAGGTCTTTGACATAAAAGTGAATGATGCTCAGTTTAATGTGAACAGATGTGTCTCTCTATTACCTTAGATAATCTCCAACAGGTGAGTGCTGGGTCCTCTGTAAGGGTCTCACACACACATGGCAGACACTGTCATGTTTTCAGTACAGGCTACACTATATGGGATGTAAGATGGAAACATTAGATCATTTTTTTGGCACATTTCATTTTTGCAGATGAAAAACTGTGGGTTAAGTTCAAATTGTTTAATACATTGTTTTTGCCAGAACAAGTACATGATCAGAGCTCTCAAGTCTTCCCCACTGCACGAGCGTACTACTGTTTCCTCTGTGTATCTCAGTGTGTCCATGTGCTCTTGCATTTTTCATGATTTTGTGCATGTATTTTGTGCTCTGTAAGGGCCGGTCTTTGATGTGCCCTCTCCCAGTTGAAAGGGTAACATGAGAGCCCAGTGCTCACAATGCTGCTCTCACCTGTGTCCTTTGATGAGAGGACAGGGGCTAAGTATAAACCGTCATCAAACACACTCACTGACCTTTTATTGTGGTGAGTGCCCGGCTCTGACCGGACCAGCTGCCTTTGTGGGACCCTTCTCTGATGCGCTCCTGTTACGGCGGTGGATGGATGGGTGTCACATCGGGGTGAAGTCCACACTGACCTCTCTCACTTCGGAAATTCAGACAGTGATTGTAGGCTGCTTACATCTTTCTGTCTCTTCATGCTAATTCCAGACAGACACAGAGATGTCAAGATCAGGTTGGAGCTTCACCGGAGGAACATAATACAAAATATTCAAGTCAATCCAATGGGCTTTTAATGGCCCATTAAATTGACATAGTGGTTTTACATGTGACTACTTTGCCCACCGGAGGGAGCAACAGGGCTATGTTTCATGAACCACAGCCCACTCTAATGACCCCTAGTTATACGCAAAACAAAACAACCTAATAAATAAAGTTTGTGATTATATTAGTCATAAAATGCTGACAATAGAAGAGGAGATGTAAAGTAGTGAACCAGACACCACCGGTCAAAATCGGGTCAAAGTGACCACAGAAGGTTTGTGCATGCTCCTATGTTTTGCTATGCGGATTCTACCACTCTCTCTCTCACACACACACACACACACACATGCACACACACTCACATTCACATACACAGAGGCAGCATTTGGCCAGGCAGAGGGGGCTCATTATCGGAGCAAACAGGCGCTGAATGCTTCTGTCGTCCGCTCGCTTCATTCGTCTCTTCACCTGTCTGTCCCCGGTCTCTTCACCTGTCCCGGGCTCAGTGTACAGACAATGACCTGGGCCTGAAACCGAATCGCTGCTGCACCTGCGTTAAGAGGTCCACCACAGGACAAGTTTGATACATGTCCACCTTTGAGGCTCATTATTATTATGTCATATACACAGAAAACCAATTGACTTAAAATGACCACAACAGTTAAACATATCTCTCATTCACATTGCTATTTATATGCTACATTCATAATGGTGTGTCAATAGCTAAATGGTGCAACTTTGGGTTTTGCGTAGAATTTCTAAAGTCAATGGTTTCCTATAGCTTTTGTAAAGTAAGGGTAAATCTTACAGTGTACACAGATAAGAGATAGATAAATGATATTTACACAATGACATATTCATACAGAACATATTCATCATTATTTCAGTGTATCCATAGCAACGCAATTATGAATTATTGAGGATCCAGCATTTATCTGGGCTTGGAGCTGGCACACTGCCCATTAATGTCAGATGGGGCTTATAGAAAGACTGGAGATTCTATGAGATGAACAAAATTGTTTCATTTATTTATTTAACAGGGACCATGCAAACACACAGAGGATTGTGCTGCATATAGAGTTTCTAGCTAATGCTAATTCTCAAACTCCTGTGGGCTTTTATATTTACAAATACAATATGCCCTACTCAATTGCTAAAATACTTACAATACCAAAGTCACTGTGAACTTTTAAACACTAAATCATATTGTTCTAGTCCAGACTCTGATGAAACGCTTGTGCATCTGTTCACTGTCAGCGCTCAGACCGTTTGTCATCATGTTATTATATTTCCATTACACACAGACAGAACAGCAGGTAACAAGAGCTCAAGTATTATAGAAAATCAAACTGGGGCTGAACCTCTGAGTGCTAAGGGCTTCCTTCAGTAGCCCCATCGTCCGGACAAGATAAAACATTGCACATCTGGTTAGTGTCAGCTTCCTTCCACAGCAGCAGATCACAGTTATGAACTAGTTAAGAGCAGTGCATGGCAGTGCGGGTGATTTAAAACTCATAAGGCTCTGTTTATGTTGTTTTGGAGAAGAGGCCTTTCGAAACAGAAGCAAAAATTTCAACTGTACTAACTCGTGTTTTTTGTCTGTCTTATTTGACAGTCAGAGGCCCTAAGATTTTCAAATATGGATGTAGTATGCAGTGTTCACTGGCCACTTTATTAGGTAGACATTGTACTGTATTAAGTGGAAACAGATGTTGGCTTCTTCTGCTGTTTGTGCCCACAAACCTTGACGTAGCTAAGGCTGCACTTGAGCATCACCAAGGCATTTCTGCCCACAAAACTGCTGCTTACTGGATGCTATATCTTACCATCCTCTATAATCCCTAGACATGCTGTATGTGAAAATCAGAGTAGATTTCATTTTTGAAATATCCACTGGTACCAACAGTAAGTGAGTAAGGTGTGTATTGTGAAATGAATTGGCTTGACGCATTGGTACATGGCATTTAATGAGCAAGCAGGTAAAAAGGCCTATCTAATAAAGTGGCCAGTGAGCTTATGTACATATATGTATTTTGTATAGTAACATTGCTCATTTACACTTGTACTTACATGATGTGCAGCATATCAGTGGTTGACACAGCACAGCTCATCCTCACATGAAGGATCAAAGGTTTATCACTTATTTCAACTCAAGACATGGACAGTCAAACTAACGAGGACTCCTTATTAGTATGGAATGTGTGATCACTTGTATTTACAAAAATACAAACAGAACAACTCATTTCACAAAATGATCCCACAAAAGTGAACACCCTCCACAATGCGAGCGTCCCTATAAAACAATCCTTCCCCCCTCTGATGGTGGACCTCTTCATTGCACAACCTCCTTGGAGTGTGGTACTAAAGTGCAGCATGTACAGTACACATGCAACCATTTTTATCATCTTGCTGCGCAAGTCTTAGAACTATCACATGCTTGTCAGTGGTTTGCCTTAATTTCCCATGTATTGCTACACATGTGCACTCAAGTCCTGTATGTGTGTGTGTGTGTGTGTGTGTATGTGTATGTATGTATGTGTATGTGTCTGGGGTCGTAACTCTGCCCAGGACAGTTTCATAAAGTGCAGTGCAGCCAGTGAGGCGGCAGTAAATCAGTTTTATTTGCTGTGTGTTGGGGGTCAACTCTCTTGACACCCCCAGACCCTGACATTGCAGGAATGGACTGGCTTGGCTCTTGCTATTGCAGCTGTGTTGTTGTAGGCTGGTAGTAAAAGAGGGATTTATTTTTGTGCAAACGTAGTTCACCTGAGGAAAAATGAATGGTTTGCAAAGATTTTACAATGTCCAGTTTGGTTTGGAAGTGGCACAAACTGTTTACACTGTTTTTATTTACTGTTTTGTTGTCACGGGATACACATATTGCAGAATTATGTAAACAATAATAATGTAAATGGGACAAAGACCAACTAGAATCCACCCTTGTATTAAGACCTAGTCTGTGTAGCATTCAGAGACACATGAAACTGGCTCTATTTTGCAGTGGTTCCAGATTAACATCAAAATCTGATCATGTGTAGAAAGAAGAATTTATATGTCATTTATTGGCAGGATTCAGACATTTTACATTGTTTTCTGCTGATGGAGAACTATTGCATGTTTTTGCAATGATTACTTTATTAAATTTATGTTGATCTTAGTTACGCTGCCTCTGAACCCATCCTTACACACAGTCCTAGAACACAGAGCAATGTTGCATGGCACACTGTGGATATAAACATCATGTGGGAATGCTAACAAACTCTGACTGTCAGTAGAAGGCCATTTTCAAAGCTCATATTCTTAAATTTACAGTTTTAGAGACCCCAGCCTTAACAACAGCTTTAACTAGAAAATAGTGACATACATTGTGATGTACGGATTGCTCAATTGTATTTTTTATAGTATGAATATATGGTAAAAGTGGAACGTACTAGTTAGTCTCCTCTAGGCTGTTTGCAAAAGCATGACAAATTGCCACTCACGTATTCATGATGTCCTTTAGTGCCAGGTATAGTCTTATAAACTCACAGCAGGAGGTATAGGAGCTGGCTCTTACTGATACAGCACTGATGAGATAAGATTCAGGTTCATCAGTTCAATGGAAAACTGATGCCACTATTAGAAGTAAGTATTAGTCAGTTTCTGTAGGCACATGTTGGTTTCTGCATTTGACCAATTCTTCCAGTGCTACTGAGGCTGAACTGTTAGGAGCAGAAACTCACAGAAAGCCCTGGCAGAGTACAGGTGTCACTGTTTTCTGAATTTTTGTACATGTCTATTTACCTGCACTGCCGATTTGCTCCTTCTGGGTCAATTAAATGAAATCAACAGTTTGTATATAATTGGAAAAGGGATTAAGGATGCTGATGTTCACTGTACTGTACATACTCATACATTTCTTTAAATCAACACTAGTTAAGAACCACAAAAAATATGTAGTGATGCCACACACCTCTGCACATGTGCCTCAGTGTCTCTAGTGATATGGACTGATTTTCAACAGATCCTCTCTGACAGGGTCCCAGGTCACGAGCTGCCTGCTGTTTCTTACTTATCCACCTGGAGGTCTTTACTGTAAAAGCTTGTTGTCGATTCAATAGCCAACATACTAGTCACAAAAAGGAAGGGATATTAGAAATGTATGTTTGTGTGATATTAAATTTTGCAGCATATCACAACAGTTGGGTTCGAGTATTTAAGTAGAACCAGGTCTCAAATACCCCTAATGTCTGCTTCACTAAAGGTACAAAAGCATGTCAGGCCACAACAGGCCTTAACATGTTTGTATGTGAAAATTCTGAAATACTCAGATTAGTCCACATGGCACCAACAACACCACTCTGTTCAAATTCACTCAAATTTTCTTCATTATAATGCTTAGTTTCAATCTATGTGCATCACTAAATGGATTGGTTTGATGTGGTACTGTGAGTTAGCTATGTTCTAATGGTTTTAAAAGACTTTTTCAATAGAAAACATCAAATAATTGAAGTTGGGTTATTAAATTAGACCCCGCTGCTGCTGATTTATGACATCTTTGAAATATAGCCCGTGTGTATCTAAAGTGAAAGGGATTATTTCTGGATGAGTGCAAGAATTCAGGAATGGTGTCAAAATTGGCTTGAGCCTGAAGTGGTTATGGCAGCACTTTCCTGTTAATGGAGTATGAAGAGGCTTTGATCGCCGCCATCACTGCAGCCGAGCTTACAAATGTGCAAAGACCATCAACTGGCTGGTGGTAGTGGTTAAGAATGAAATTACTTTAAAATAGCTTCCTAGTGAATTTTAGTCTAACATTTACAAAAAATACTGTAAGATGTTTACTTAATGTTGTTTGAAGCATTGCAATTTACAACCTAAGCCTTAAGTCTTAAGACTTATGGTCCATAATAGTTTCAAAGACCACATACATTTGTGTGTTTTTTAAATGGCTTCATCAAAACTTCAGGTTATCGTCCCCTGCATTTGACCCATCCTTCAAACTCCTCACAGAAAATCTCTGCTACTTATAAAGGAGCAATAATTCATATCAAAGGATCAGTGAGCATATTGATATACGGTGAAATCAATGTATTTGAGTAGTATAAATATCAAACAAAGCAGTAATCTGTAGCTCAGAAACGTATTAAAACAGGTCAACAGGTGCTGCCCAAATGCACAAGTGCTTTGGATACTTTTATCAGGAATAGCTTGAGCTAACAACAGTCACTTAGCATAAATACTGCCGTATCAGCTCATCTTGCTAGCAGTGTTGGAAGCATATGTTTTCATGCTTGAGTTGTATTTCCATAAGTGCATTAATGTCTTATCAGGTTCCTTATCATACACCGCTGGTATGCACGACTGGAACACTATATTCACACTTAAATGAACCTCTTACCAGGCACGGACACATTTCAAGCTTTGGTAATTTAGAGCAGAAAAAAACTCATGTAAAAAAGCCTGCAGCTCAAGTGTGTATTTTTATTAGTAAATATATTTTGCCCAGAGCGGCTCTGTTTCATTACGGCCCATTGCCAAATCCAAAGCCGAGGTAAATTAATATGAACCATGAAGCCATGTGCCTTTAAACTGGACGCAAAACTTGGCTCAACACCAGATATATATTAATTTATATTTAATTCTCAAAATGCTTAGCAGATGTTTGACATACCGTAAGCTTTGAGGGAAAGACGTTACAGTACATACCATATGTAGAGTCTCTCTCACTCGAAGCAGGGAAAAATGCTTGTTGTCTGGTTCAGTTTATTTTTCAGGTGGATTCAGACCCAAGTTAAGATTCAAGATGTCAAATTTAGGTTCAATACATCAATTTCTCTGTTCTGTAACTTTGGATATTATAATTGGTATAGATGTCAATGGTGTATTAAAAGTTCATGGTGTAAAACTATAGTCACTGGCCACATTATAAGGTACTGCCGTGCAACCAGAGGGTCGCTGGTTCGAATCCCTGCCCGAGCACATGCTGTAGTTGTACACTACACGTTGTACACTAAGACACTTAACCCACATTGCCTATAAAATCATGTGGTTGCGTGATTGGTGTTTCCAAAGTAGCTTACCATTACCAGTGTGACTGCAGAGTAAATGAAAAATGCAATTCTAAGTGTCTTTGAGTGTCCAGAAAAGTGATATAGAAAATATGATGCATTATTAAATCATGTTTTGTCATTTTCTTTCATCTAACAAGGGGTTATCTGAGAAACCCCTGGCTTTTTTCTCAATCTCATCTCAACCTCGTCTCTTCATAGACAAAAGCAGACCAGCACATCATAGCTGTTCACATGCCCTGTGTGTGAGGTGTATGGAGCGAAAAGTTTTATGGAGCTAAAATCGGGAATAGTCTCCCTGACGATGTTAGGATGGACTCTCCCATCAAGTCCGGGTTTAAATCAGTTCTTTTGAGCAGTGCTTATAGCAGCTGAATGTGTTTTAATTGTATATTTAACTTGTTATATACCTCTGTAAAGCACTTGGATGTGTATGAATTGTGCTATACAAATAAATTTGCCTTGCCTTGCTTAGAACAGTCCAACGGCAAATATAGTGAGATATCAAAATAATTCATATTCACTTGTTTAAATGTACACACACTGCAGTACAGACTTTTATCAAAACTGCCTTTATAGCACATTCATAACACATTAAAGGCTTTTGAGTAAGTATGCTGACCACATTAATACTGCCCGACACCAATGAGACCACAACAGTCCAGAGCTAACTGTTTATAAAATCTTAGTGTTTGTAGGCCAGTGCTTCTGTGATGGAGACCATTTGAAGTCCTTAATCAGCCTTTGATGGTGAAGCATGAGGTGGATATTAACTACTACATGTGTGGTTTTATGGTCACTTGCTGCTGCAGTAGTTGGCGTGTTATATTAAGTCTTGCCAGATGTGTTTTGTTCAGATAGCAGCCTAATGACAGTAATAAACAGGTGCTCAGCTAAATATTTTTCCTTTCAAGATACATTGCTGCTGCTTAGTCACTTCAGCTATGTTGGAAAATATCTTGAGGTGAGTCTTTTATGATTTAAGTTTAAAAAATACATTAAAAATCCCTGTTCTATGATGTAATCTGTCATAATTATGATTTGACTTTAGTCCCTCCCCTGGCTTCTACAGACTACACAGACAATCTACCTCACATCATAATTTATGGACTACACCTTTAAGCCTGTTTGACACAGAACATGCAAGGTGCAATGGGTTGTGCTGAGTACCACACCAGCAGCCTCTGTGTGAAAGTGTTGAGTGCTCAACTTCAAACCATATTTCACCATTTGTTAGGCTTTGCAAAGTCTTTGCATTGCAAAACTCCTGCCTGTGTTTGATGTTGATGGTTGAGTGAACATGAAAAAGGATAGCAAACTGCCTCTGCCTTTCGAAAGGTCAATACAGTCAGACAGCAGTGGACAGGCAGATGACACACTTCTCAGGGCGAACAATACTACAGAGGCAAGATGTGCTGAGTGCTGAATAGTAATGTCTTGTTAGAATGATGAGCTGTGAGGTAGGAACCAGATTTAGGGGCAGGTATTCTTGGCTAGTTTCTTGGTTTTTAGCTTGATCTACTAAAACTTGCATGTGGTACATTAGGCCTTCACTGCTTTGAAAAGTATTGCAGTTATTTCTGTTCCATTCCTTCCTCAGTCCACATTATGAGCCATCACAAAACAAGTGCCAAAACTCACCTTTTGATTTAAGCGCGTAACTCTAACCAGACTCAAAGCTTTGAATACGGTCCGAGTCAGACTAAACTTCTGCTCCGTGGCCAGCTGTTGGGGAAATATCCAGACACTCCTGACATGACCCCACAATTATGAAAATGAAGTATTAATAGCTTCAAATTGCACCCAAATGGGTATCATGCCGGCACACACAGAAAATCTGTTTGTTTTTTCTTTCCCTTGAAATCATTAGCAGAGTTGGGAAAATTTAGTTGGATGAGGTTCAGAGGTATTCTGGACATTTGCGGCACGTTGTGGAGAGGATGAATAAGTACCTGTAAATGTGTCCATAGTTACGCTATCTAACATCTCTGGCACATCCAGCGTGTCAACTTCAGGCCACGTACGTGCTCAGAGATGAATATGCTACAGTGTGACAAAACTGTCAAGAGGGGTTTCTGCAATACATCATTTCGATCTGCAAAGCATCAAGACAAAGTTAAAAAAGGAAAGTCTTAACTAAATAGATATCACTCACAAAGAAGTTGACACATTTCTGGCGTAGGCATGTAACGTAACTGACTGGACAGTTCTGTATTTGACAGAGGGATTGTGAGGGAAGCAATCAGATGAAATGTTTATTGAAATGAAATATGTCCAATAAAGCTTTATAGTTTCTGAACCTTCACCTTTTACAGTTTAGATGATTCTGGATATGGGTAGCTGGCTGACACTGTATATGACTGTGTATGATTGTGTATAGGAATATGTGGACTACTGTATCAAGAATAGGGATGAACTGCATGTGAACTGAAGGAAAAATTCACACTAAAGCATATAATAACAACAGCAAACATATATAAACTAAAAGATACAGAGGAAACGAGCGGTGGGCAAAATACTCAATGATGAAGAAAGATGTGGGGTGTGACCTGGCTTCTGGATATATATATGAGTACTACACAGTAAACCTCTGCTCCTTCTCATTAAACATCCACACTACCCTTATTTTAGAAGTGGTCCAACTTTATTGTACAGCATAGTAATGGTAATAGAGTGGTAATAAACAGGCAATAATATAGTCAGTGTGTTAAGACAGTTCTATGTAAATACCCTTGTAATTTCATGGAATGTATGTATGGTAACAAGCTAATAATACGATATAGGTTAATTATGGGGATATTTTTGTAAGGTTTGGGCAAGGGGAGTTGGTAATTACAGTGGCAGTGGTGCAGTGGGGTAGGCGCTCGCCCCTCGACCAGAGGGTTGGTGGTTCGAGCCCCCGTCCGAGCGCATACTGTCGTTGTGTCCCTGGGCAAGACACTTAACCCACATTGCC
>JAVQKC010111836.1:0-11913 GCA_036025475.1 Philypnodon macrostomus | reverse complement strand
TTGCAATGACCCTGTTTATTGTTTATTGTTTACATGCATCTCTTTTTGTGAAGCCCTCTGAGGCAACTGTGTTGTGATATAGGGCTATACAAATAAAATTGAATTGAATTGAATTGAATTCTCACGACTTTAAAATATGAGGTGAATATGAATGGCAGCTAAATGCTAAAATGAGCTCATTGCAAGGTAATTGTTAAGATGAGCTAAATGCCAACGCAAGCTAAATGCTAAAATAAGCTAAATGTTAAAATAAACTCATTTACAAGGTAACTGTTAAGATGAGCTAAATGCCAACGCAAGCTAAATGCTAAAATAATCTAAATGTTAAAATAAACTCATTTGCAAGGTAACTGTTAAGATGAGCTAAATGCCAACGGAAACTAAATGCTAAAATAAGCTAAATGCTAAAATGAACTCATTTGCAAGGTAACTGTTAAGATGAGCTAAATGCCAACGGAAGCTAAATGCTAAAATAAGCTAAATGCTAAAATAAACTCATTTGCAAGGTAACTGTTAAGATACGATAAACGCTTACAAAAATATTATTTCGAAATAAACTAAACCCAACAACCAGACAGACAACACTGTTTCTGTTTATGTGGCTTATATGTCAAATTCAAAGTTTTTGGACAACCGGTGAGGGCCTGTGAGAGGCTACAGAGCGCTCCTTTAAGTTTTCATTAACGTTTGACGAAAGTTGAACCAACCCCCATGTCCCCTCTCCTATGTTGACATGAGACAGCCCGGCCCTGCTCTGACCAATCATGTTGATGTATGAATCGTCGGGGGCAATGGCATTAACGCAGGCAGACAGGGCCACACGCACCTACAAACACACACACACGCTCACCACGGTAACAAGCCATTAACGAAGCCTTAATTGATGAGCTCGTTAAGATCTGTTATTAGAGAAATTGATTTCAAATAGCCACTTTAATCTGCCGGCCAGGGTGGAAACAGGCCACGATGCAAATTAAAGCCGCTAAAGTACATAATGGAGCAAGTAATTCATAGATTTGGCTTTCACTAATTAATAATTGGAGATTGGAAGAGGCGTGAGTGTGTGTGTGGTGGCAGAGCGGGTCTATTGTGTATCTCGTGTTATTAATTAATGAGCTTTATTCCCAGGCAACCTATTAGTCATTATCATACGTGTGTGTGTGTGTGGAAGTGAGACAGTGCTTGTGCGGGTAAATGCATTATATGATTAAGACTACACTTTTTAGGTAAACACAAGTTATTATGAAGCAAGATTCAAATGAGCTGATAACCATAATAGTATTTTGTGAGCCATTACGGTGGTTCGAGGTAGACAGGAATGAGTAATGGAGTATATAAAGGGATAGTAACGTATTTTGTAAAATGGGAGTTATAAAATATTTAGGGATAGATAACTTGCAGTATTTGAGGCACATGTCCGCATAACCATAATTGTTGTAGAGACCAGAAACTAACTAAGTCAAAGATGGATAATACTCTTGGGTCTTGGGTTATGGTATGAGTATTATTTTGTCTGTAAAGTTTGCATGCTTAATGTCTGAAATGACTTCAAACCAGTCTCAAGTCCCTCAAAAAAGCATGCAGAACTATAGTCAATTTAGTATTTATTTTTTGCTTACCTGTGTATATAAGTGCACTGAGCTTCACATGGAACAAAGTGCATGTGTTTCCTGCCTTCAAGGCTTATATGATGTTCTGTAGAACTCTATGAGCTCTATGTTAAGTTTCTGTGAAAGAACACCACTTAACCTTTGGACTCCTGACACACAAATAGAACCTATAAACCACCTCTGTGGCTCAGAGTGCAGCCCTGCATCTGGTTTATTCCACGGCATTCCATACATTGAAAAACAACATTGAAAAAATATAGAGATTAAGATTAAATTGGATTATATAGGGTGTAAATTTAGGCTTTTGTCCACTGGTAATCCAACATGGTTGCCAGATATGGCCTGAACATTGCAAATGTATGGACTGAGAATATATTTAATAGGATTTTATCTCCAATAGCGTTTATTTTTGTATTTAGCCGTTTCACTGTCAGGTTTTTAGCTGCACTTAATCGGGTGGATTGGTGTGTAAACAGTAAACAGTTAATCTAAACTCAATTAGGCTTGTTTTTTTTTTTATTCTATGGTGTTCCTTTACAAAAAAATTAACTTTTGGCATTTGGTGTGTGACCTGTGGATTATTGCACTCACTTTGGGGAAAAAAAGTCCTTTTAAATTGGTCTGAGGTGCTGTTGAGGTTTGAGAGGTGGGCTTCACATAAACCCTGAGCTTAACGGGTCATGAACCAGACTGTATGTGACGGGGGTGTGAGCCAAGGAGTACCGTTTAATCTCATCTTTTTTATCTGTCCCCCTCTCTCACACACAAACTCACTAGTGTATAATTCCAGTATTAGTGGTGGTATTAGCCAGAGTGGGGCAGGTACTTAACACTGAAAGGCCTGAAATCACTTCCCAGGGGAGCTTTTATACAATGGCCCGTGTGTGTGTGTGTGTTGGCGATAGCTCTCATTGTTGCGGCTCTCTTGATTCCCATGTGTGGCTTAAGCCGGAGGAAGTGCGTCGGTGCCCCCCCTGCGTTCATTTAATGTGGAGAATTGGCTGATGCCGTATTGAATCGGACCGGGGCCCATATTGTCATGCTGCCAGGGATTAGACGTTTAGCAGCAAGTGATCCGGCCTCAGTTATACCACCGTACGCTCACAGAAGAGGCCCTTATCAGCCGCCCGGAGCCTGCCGCGCCACATTCACAAGCTTCCAATACACTTTAATTGAATTTCTTTTTAGAGACAGAGAGGCTCAGACGGCTCATGGCATTCAATTTACCACCTCCCCTGTCAACGTTTAGATCCTTCTACCGTTCTGCTGGGGCTGAAAAAAGGGCCGCCTCCTCTCAACAAAAGGAAACTTGCAAATACCATATTTATCTCTGTTCGCTCACTCTACCTCTCTCCTGCGCCGCTCTGCTATCCATGTCAGTTATTATATCATTTCAATGAATACTCGCCAGGAAATGGGCTTATCTCACAGGCAAAATATCTATTTCTTTCAGCCGTTGATTTAGTGTGTTTAAAGCTCTCGGTAGAGGACAGGCAGACTGTCAGCTCGGTGCAGCACTAAAGCTACGATGCTATCGGCCCCGCAGCTGAAATACTGATGAATGGGGAGACAGGAGGAGGGAGTGAGCAGGGGATGAAACAGGAGTAAGGAACAGGTGATGAGGAGGGAAGAATGGATCAATGGGTGGCAGAAGAGGCAATCTCTTAAAAGTGGACAGTGTATGTCCTCCCCGTGTTACCGTAACTTCTCTCTAGCATGTGTTTGAAGAATTGTTGACTCTAAAGCCATAGTGAACAAACGTGCGAGTCAATGGTCGTCTATGGACTCTCTGTGTCAGCCCTGCTTGGTGTCCATGTTATACCCCACCTAAGACCCATAGTTGCCGCGCTTTCTTCACAAACTAATAAGTTAAATTCCCCAATACAGAACCTAAAACTCATGCCTAGATAAATATTATTATATGAAAGGCAAAAATGTTAGTGGTAAATGGTATTATCTTTGCCTGTCTGATTCCTTTCAAATACATACATAATGTGTGTTTGATGTTGTGTTCACAGACAGCTGATGTTGTTTGTGTCTTGCCGGGGCCACTTTCAATCTCAGTAATCAAGCGCTCCTCAGATGTCTTGAGGAGAAATGCATTCATTTGAAATAAGTGGCACACTCCAAACAGTTGTTGCTGGTGCGGCTGATTGACAGAGCGTTTGGCTGGCTACAGAGCTCCACACCAAATGTCCCAATAATAGATTTTCCCAGCAGCAATTAGAGCGGTGGCAGAAGAAATTTAGTTCCTAATCCCACAGGAAAAGGCCTTGAATGTTATCTCTGCTGAGCTGCACATCAGGATTTCACACATCAAGAATTTTAGACAGATCTCTTGCCAGAAACTGTATATAATATTGATTATTGTTTTATTGGATGTATTTTTTTCTTTCAAGGGCCATATAATGTTTTTTGCACACCTCAAGATTTAATAAAATTCATGAAATATGGGTCACACTTTATTTCACATATCCCTTAACTACATTGTATCGCCCTCATTAGGTACAATCTAATACACTGTGTAACAAACTGTAATAACATGTAACTACATTGTACATACAGAACGGTTAAGGTTAGGGTTAAGTTTAGGGTTAGGGTTAGGTATAATGCAGTGACACATTATTACAGTTTGCTGGGTCCCAGACTCAGATAAATGGAGAGGGTTGCATCACGGATAGGCATTTGTTAAACGTTCTGCCAATTTAATATTCAGATGACTGTGCACTATAGGGGCAGATGCTTTGCTTTGGTGACCCCTAAATGGAAAAAGTGAAAGGATGCAGGAAGATACCCTTAAAATGTGTGATGAGTTTCAGAAAAGCTAAATGCTCAAAATGTATCTAGAAAATGTAAAATATATAAACATTATTAGAATTTATTTATTTTTCATAGTGTCCCCCAAATCCTCTACCCAATTCATGATGTGATTAATTCATTTCAAGAGTAAAAAAAATGACCACGCTATACTGAATTTATCTGTGAGCCAGAAGAATAAATCCATAGCAGTTTGGGCCCTGTGAGTTGTGTTTTAATGGGCCCCTATCTTATGGTCAGCCTGCAGCCCACAGTCAGGGGCCACATTTGTCTGCTGTGTGTGCGTGCGTGTAGGGTGCATTAGTGTGTGTCAGTGGCCCTGAAATCTAACATGCCTTAACAATGTCATGGTGTCAGCCGTGTGCCACCGAGCACGCCACCAGCACAGCACGGCTCAGGCCAGTGGTCGCAGTGGACAGGGTTATGGAGTACAGAGGTGATTTTTCTCACACAAGCATTGACCAAGTGTCCCGGGACGCAGAAACACACAAATACACACGGATATGCAGCCATCTCATCTGGCCACTATAATTCCATTTGTCTGGTCCAGCAAGCAGTGGGCTAACTCCATGAATTATTACAATCCCATAAGGCATCTGGGGTGCAGTGCGTAGGGGCCCGCTGTGTGTGGCCCCCATCTAGCATTTAAGTTAGCCATGAACACACACACACACACACTTCCTTCTCTTATCACACTGTGTGTATCTTCTATCTTCAAATAATGTTTTGTCTCTTTCCTTTGTGCTATCATGCTGCTACAAATGGAAAAACGGCATCTCATTCCTCTCTCTGGGGTTTTTTTTGCAGCTCATTTTTTCAACAGGGGTCATGTGTGTGTGTGTGTGTGTGTGTATGGGAGTGTGTGTGGGTGCACTTGTGGTTGCGGGTGGCACAGTAACAGTGGCAGACAGATGGCCATGTCTCTCTCTCTCTCTGACCATGTTGAACATTGCCGAGAAAGATCATCGGAGCAAAAAATGGATTTCATTTCGGGCTGTATTACAGGATTTAAAGTACAGCGGGGCCGGTGTAATCTGAGAGCCCTTTGTATTATTCTGCACTGATTGAAGTGGAGTTTTTGAAGTGGAGGCTCAGTTTTTTTCTGAAGTGAAATGGAGCTAGTGCAGCGATACAGGGGACTTTTGTGTGTGAGAAGCAGCTTCAGAGAAAGACGCAGAGTTTTAAATGAACTCAAGTGATTGCAAAGAGTTGTTTGACAGAGAGAGCAGAGCGCAGATATATAGTGGTGTTCTCAGTCCATTGGGCCAACATTCTGTTACTGTACTGTGGATTGATTGATCAAATGAAGCATTTACAGTTTGTGTGTGTGTGTGTGTGTGTGTGTGTGTGTGTGTGTGTGTGTGTGTGTGTGTGCGTATGCGTGTGTGTGTAGGTGCTATTCAACATGGAGTCACTATAGGAGTCCAGCTGTATCATTGGTGGATTTAATATAAATCCTTCATCCAAAAGAAGATCTTTCATTTCACTCTTGAGGGAAAAATATTATATAATATAAATTATATTATAGAAAATATTCTATGCACAAATGTCATTCTTAACCATGTGCTAGTAAGCATCAATTTGAATCCTTACAGATGTAAAGTGGGTGTGACCGGCGGGGGGAAAGAGGGCCTTAAGAGGACATGCCCTTTTACAACAGCTCCCAAAGATATAACATTTGAAATCTTAATCTAGAAAAAGGTATAATAGCCATAAAACAACTGATGAGACATATACATTATAAATGATCAGTTCCAAAGCCTTGATGTGATGTGTTGGTGGTTTATTATCCCATCCACAGATTGTATAATAGGCATTCTGCGGCTGTTAGCGACCGGGGACGTGAACATGTGCGGCACACATTCTTCATAGACACTAATCTTAAATTGGATCTCCTGACTGCTTTCTTTAATTATGCTGTGATCCATGGGAGAACCAGCGGGAGGTGAAGAGGGGACATGAGGCTACACACAGAGCTTTGATTTTTGATTTGTATTTTTTTAACAAGATGGGCCTTCTTTTTCTTCAGTATTGGACATTATTAGAAAAGTCATTTTAATAATTGAAATTTGATTGTATTTATTTGAAAATAATAGTGATAAATAAATATATAAATTGAGCTATACAGTAAGATGGCCTTTTGGGATTCAGCAAAAGATCTGACTGTAATTCAGGCTGTTATTTTATTACACACACTGCACACTGGTTCTTTATAAAGCATATTAATTAATCCTATGTTATTGATGAAAAAAGCTTAGGCTATGGGCATGTACCTTTAAGGCCATCTTTTCCCCTGACATTTTCAGTTCCTGAGAGGGTTACCATGGTAGTGTACAAAATTTCTCCAACATGAATCAAAATACAACTCCAGGAATGTTTTTGATGAGGAAATTATAACATTATAACAGTTTTTTTTTTTTTTTAAAGTCAAGTTACTGTGATAAGGCCCCTTTAAGAAAAAGTTTAAATGCTGCTGATTATGGCTAATGATATAGATGATATGATCGCACATTACTGGGACCTTTAAAGGCTAATACACTGTGAATGGAGCATTAACTGTTAAGTGAACTTAATAAGTCCACCTAAGATCTGTGTTAATGGGAAAGTCTCTAACGAGTGAGCGAGAGATCACACAAACTAAATCGAGATGATGAGCACAGAAGAGTCGGGTGATAGCGATCGTTAAGTTTTTATATCATTAAAGGGTCCATTTTATACAAACACGGCTCTTACTGCAGCCTCACGATTAGCTGCTGCGGCCACAATTAAGGCCTAGAGGTAAAGAGACGATTAGATGGAAAGGACAGTTTAAGTTAAAGCTCTGAGCGTTTAGCTGATAAGAGTTAATGGTGTGGTGAACTTGGGGACAATGCTGACTGCATCTGCTGACACTTAAGAGAGGCCACAGTGGTTGGGCTGTTAACGGTCAATCCTGTCACGCCGTACATTTACTTAAAGGAACATTGTGTACTCTATGGACAGTTCAACCAAAACACATGAATAAAATAGATGTAATGTGATGCTCATTTAGGGGGATCAGATCATAACAGAATGTGGGACATAAATCTTTTAAGGTGGGACAAAGCTATGGGACAAATGTTGCTCAGCGTGGCCAACACAATTATTGTTATTTGGAAGTTTGTGCTGGCATGAGTCAAAATGTGGGACGCAGCCTCAATTTGTGAGATGCTCTATATGCTCATTAGAGGACAAACTTTCTGTTTCTTTATTGTAAACCAAATTCTGATATTCTTTTCAGATAATAATCCCTCCTGGGTTACTTTGATACTTACATAAATTCAGATTTCAGCCACCAGTTTAGGCCACCTCTTTAGCACCAATCTCTAAACCTATATTCATTTAGCTCCTGAGTCTTTCTAGAACCTGTTTAGGACCATGGACAGTGATCTAGAACTGCCACTTGATGGCAGTGGTCCCAGGTTTGATTTTTATATCACCTTCATGTGTGGAGTTAGATGGTCAGACTCTAGAAGGATCTTGCCGCTTCCATCATCAACCACAAAACACTCATAACACACATAAAATAGACTAATCCATCAGGCCAGAATCCCGACTCCAGATCAAGAGAAATGCCCCCAGCCATTGCTTAGCTGTCTCTTGCTTCATAGATTACCTTACTAGCTTTGGAAGGATGTGTCAAATTCATTAAAAAAGGGGACATACAATAGTCCTACACTAATCACAGATTCAGAGTCAGTTTGGGACTCCAGGTTTTTGAAGTTCAACTAGTAACTTTTCAAATATGTTTCAGATTCCAAAAATACTATTTCCCCATGTCTTCCCCCTTCTCCCCTATCTCTTTTACCATCCCCTGTTTTCCTCTCTTCCCTTATCTCCTCAGCACATCTCCCTCTGTCCTCCCTCCGTCCTAATAGCACACTGACAGAGCTGGTGTTTCTAATCCGAGGTGAGGAGAGCCAATGAGCAGCCGTCCGATCCTCTCTGCTCTCTCATCAATCGGCTCCAAACTGAACGAGAGCAAACCCACGCCCGGGACAAAATTAATATGTAGCAGATCTGTGGTGCGCCCGGCCTGGAATTGGAAATGGCTTTGGTGCTGGCTGACCCGTATCCATCCCCGAGTGTGTGTGTGAGTGTGTGGAGGCAGATTATTGAAGAGACAATTGGCTGTACTGCAGTAATCAGGCTAACACTGAGGTGTGTCTATCTTATGACTGCTCCCTGACAAGCCCTTAGACACTCACACACCTATATCACGGGACGTTTTTCTCCCCCCTATCCAATTCAATCAGACAGTCCATCCGCCCTGCAGAGCAATGTGGCACTGCCCCCATGCATGACAGTATCAATTCAATTACCCAGGAAATGGATCCATATTCAACCCATATAAACTCATACACGGGGCACAGGAGGGGCTGCCGCTGCCGCCCGAGACAAAGAAATGCGCATTTACCCTGTAATAACTTTCATTTGGAGCGGCTTTGAAAACCATTCTCAGCCAGGCATTTGTCGCTGTCACATCGCGTTATCCACAAATCAGGTTTACAAAATATCAATTCAATTTCTGGCATAGCGCGAAAGGCACAGCTAGCGGAGAGGGGAGGCACACATGTGGAGCTCGGCTCCGCTGAGGGGCCCCTTGTGGCTTGGCCAGATTTCCAGTCACAACTAATCAAAAGCAGAGCAGACCATGCTAATCTCTTCAATTTCATCCTTTAGACCGCTGTCTTTCCCCTCAGTGGTAAACACACACACATTCACAGGTGTGTTGGAGAAGGCACTGGCGGGTCAGATAAAAACATGGACACACAAGAGAAACATATATAAGGCAGACATAGGACCATTCATAACAGGACCATACAGTATATAGGCTGTATATATCATGTACACAGACAGCGCCGCGGGCCGGGCCTGTATCACTGTGCTTCATCTCTGTTCTGTCTGCATGTGTCTGCAGGTGAACCACTGACCAGCGCCTGTGGACACAAACACACAAGAACCACCGCACAGACAAGAATATATGCGTTATCGCTACAGAGTAATGAAAAATAATCACAATCAGCAAATGCAATATACAAACTAAACTATTGCAATTTTATGAAAAATGTATACTGACAGAATGTGCCTGTGGACTTAAATTATATTGTCATAATCAAATAAAAATGTAAATTAAAAGTGACGCTAAAAATGGTTTCTATTTATTTAGCATTTTTTGAGAGACCCAAAGTGTTTTACCAATAAGTCAATTATTCTTTCACTCCACAATCACTCACTGATGGTGGTAATCTACTGAAACATGCCAACTATACAATGCCTATGCCTCTCCGATCAGTCTTGTCCAAAGACACACTGTAGTAGCACTGGTAGTAGCAGGATTCAAACACCAACCATCCAGTAAGTGGATGACCCACCCTACCACCTGAGCCATCAGAAATACTAGAGCAGGTCCCAGATTCAGTCCACAATTTAGACTTTAATCCTAGTTTGTAACTGGTACCTTAATAATGCAATTGCAATAATGGAAGTGGTAACTTAAATACAGATGACTATGAAATCAGCAAAGCTTGATGAAGCAGTGGACCTGTGGGGCGCTATAATAACAACAGGTGCACGTGCTGTTATTATGGTATACAGTATAGACTAGAAGTTATGCTTGCAGATTAGATTTGCTGTGAAACCTTCCTAAAGCCTCTTCATTGCTCTGAAAGAAGAAGCTTACAGCAGAGGATGAGGAAGAGGTGGCTGGGGAGGAGTTAAGGTGAAGTCGATTCCTAATGAAATGCTCTTTTCTCCAATAACTAGACATATGGAGCTTCCTTCATCTGGAAACCATTAGCAACAGTAACACACAGTGCTTCATGAAATTATCCACAGACACACACAGATCCAGCGTCAGCTCTCACAGTAATTACACACTGCACAGAGCGGGCGGCTCAAAACGCTGTTTAACAAATCAATTTGAGAATGCTTACCTTGTAAAGCTGTATCTAGTGGTGTGTGTTCCAGTGTGTGCCTGTGTGTGGACACTTCCACAGCTGATCCATTAAGGTGTTAACAAAGCGCGGTGCTCGCCACGCTGCTGGAAATGTGTAATTGGAAGGATAGCTAAGGGCCAATACACACAAATACACTTTATTGATCCACAGCGGCTCCTGTATACAGCCCAGAGCAAACACCCACTCAGACACAGCAAGGGGCCACACTGGCTTTACACACATTTTGTTGCCATCACCTGCACTTTATCAAGCAATCAATAGTCTTTTATTTTCTCATATCTTTAAATGGACGAATATCCTGAATATGATTGTTACAACAGCAGGAGGAATGTGATGGACGAGGGAGGGAGCAGAGAGGGCACGGACTAAAAAAGGAAAACATAAAGTGCAACAAAAAAGACTGTAAAAACTGAAAGGTAGTGAATGATGGGGAACAGTGGGGAACAGTGGGGAACAGTGAGGAACAATGGGGAACTGTGGCAAACTATCGTAAACAGTGGTGAGTGATGATGAACTATGGTAAACAGTGGTGAACTGTGGTGAACTATGGTAAACAGTGGCTAACTGTGATGAGTGATTAGGTACTGTGGCATGGCTCAGAAAGGTTGAAAGACACTGCAATAGTGAGCAGTGGTGAATGATGGTGAGCAGTGGTGAGGAGTAGTGAATAATGTTGAACAGTAGTGAACAGGGGTGAATATTGGTGGAGGACAGAACATAAGGCTGCAGATATTGGACCACCGCCAGTGGGCAGGAAGCCGCAGCTTGACCCCAGCACCATTTGCATGTTAAGTGGTGTCAATCTGCATTGATTCTGAGCCAAATGAAATGCAGTGGGCTTCAATAGAGCCTATGCTTTACAAGGGCCTTGTAGCTGCTACATCCAGCCTATTGGATTCAGATTAACAGGCTCAGTACAGCCGCACACTGAGCAACTTATCTTTAATTAAAATCACTTCCTTCACAGCATCCACTGGACTGGAGTGGGCTGCACCTGGACGGGACTGGATTCAGTGGACTAGAGTCAAGGTGATTCTGAACTGAATCAGGCATGTAATAACAACATGTACAAAGTATATAGTGCTTTTTCTAGACACTCAGGGAGTTACAGTATCCATTCACTTTATGGTAGTAAGCCACTGCAGACACAGAGACATGGGAGCTCACTTATAACCTCTCTGATCACCACCAAACACACAGACAGTAACATTCAGACAAGGTAGATAAAATGGCACTGGCAGTAACTAGGCCCACACTGTCGTACCTGACAGCAAGGTGTATATCGGCGAATTGCCCCCATACGTCTGCCACAACTGCTATGGCACCAACGGGCACCTTGAATTATGTTTTTTGCCAAATTTTGTAAGTTTTCCTAAAACTACATTCTTCTTTCAGTCTATAGGGGGCGCTATAGAGGTAACTGCCATCATATTGGTCAGATGTGTTCAGGGCCGGGGGGTAATTAGGTTTGAGCCTAATCGGACAAAGTATGTGCACGTTAGAGGCTG
>JAVQKC010111786.1:0-18190 GCA_036025475.1 Philypnodon macrostomus | reverse complement strand
TATATATATATATATATATATATATATATATTCATATATACATGTAATGTGAAGATGAAAATGACAGACTCCAACTAATTCCTGTCGCTCGTTTGCTGAATCAAGAGCAATATGTCGCCCTAATCAGAAATGATGTGCCTTCGGTAAAGTAGGGGGAAAAAAACGCATATTCAAGGCTGCTGCTGTAGAGGGAAGAGGGAGATACTGATTAGATTAATAAGAGCTTGTGAAGGATGCGTTTAGACTTTTCCACAACGTTCACGTTTTTAGGGGGAATGGGATTATTGAGCTAACACAGTACAGTGAGCCTTTTGGAGGAATGTGGAAGAGTAGATGATTTTGTCAAAGGGTATGGATTTCTTTTTTTATATATGTTGTTATTCTAATCTATTGGTGTATGGCTACTGCTTCTTTATGATCTTTTGCCAAATCATCTCCTATTAAATGAAAACTAACTTTTTTGACAAATGGTTTAACAGCCCAATCATGTAGAGTATTGGCTGATGCTAATAAGGGACTGGGGAAAAAATACAATACTTTTTACTCTTCAAAATGTAATGTTTTTCTAATTTATTACCACTAATAATATCTATTCTGGTTTAAAATGTATCATCAGTTCATACATAACAACAACAACAACAAAATCACAGGATATGAAAGGATGCTGGGCGGAGATATTATAATTATTATTATTTATAATGACTTGGTGGGCTGCACAGCGCCCCCAGCTGGTTTTGTAGCCAATACGGAAATCCTCCAATAGTCTCAATTCACTCTGGATAATTTAAATTAGATTAGATCTTCCCCCAGTGTTGGAATAGGTGTCTGTCTATTATTAGCTGAAACACACTGTACCATTCAATAGCCTTCAATACCTTGTGACTTTTCCACCCTGTTCTACACTGACAGCAGTAGCCATCCACCTCACAAATTTGTTTTTCACACTCATTTGGACATCCGTTGCCAAAATCTTTGTAATAGGAGATTATTTTTCTCCTTCTTTCACATTTCATGGTTGAATGTCTCTCACTTGGAGCTATTGGCCGTTCTCCGAGGCAGGAAATGTTCAGTGCTGCAGTCAGGTACTCAAGTTCATATTCGTTTTTCGCATTGACAAAAACATCGAGAACATGAACTGTACTTTTTATTATTTTACAATATTTATTATGTTATGGAGAATATGGGTTATTTATTATTTGTTGGTCATTTTCATACAGTTTTATTTATAATACAGTACATTGATCCATAACCTTTTTGCTCCTTTACAACAGTCTATGGCTTATTCTCTGTGCCGTTACACTCAAACCGATAAAGAATTTAATAGCCACATATATTCAAATAGTTAATAGACTTATATCATGCATCTTTCAAACAAAATACTGCACAGTGCTTCAGTCAGGTGAAATGTTCTCAAGCTCCTAAACAACGACAGAACACTTCAAAGCAAAACTTTAGAGTTCATATTGTTCAGTGTTGTTGGAGAACCTGAGCAACAACGGTTATCAGTTCTGAAAATCATAATGAATTTGGAGCACACTGTTAATGTCTATAGTGGCCCTGGAGGATTTAACAAACCCAGTGCAGGCAACAGAGTCAGTCCAGGTTAGATGTACAAACTTATTCACAGGAAGCCATGTTTAAAGTGATTTTGATGTGAAAGTTTTTTGATTATTTTTTGGTTGGAATTTACTAGAGATTTACACTCACAAAGTTGTATAATATCCAGTTTTTATTTTGAATTATGACTACAAGAATGTTGCTCTCTTGTATAGTATGTCTATTGCATAGTATTGTATATTCATGTATAGTAATTTGCCAAAATATTATTAACACCAGTATTCTTATGTAATGAAAATGTAATCAAAAAAGGGTATCTGGCCTTAAAAACACGTACCCGTGAATAAAACAGGGATCCAAAAACAGGCCTTTTTGTATCATGTGGACCATGATGTGCTCAATTAATCAGTAAATGACCATGCATTCTACTGAAATCCGTTTTATAAAATGAACTTCTTTCTAACCCCTCTTACATATGCACTTCCATTAATTATGTATCAGATGTATTTACAGGCCATACTTCTAGCAAAGACAAGTCCAATTAAAGCTCCTTATTAGTGACACTGAGCTGGTTCAGTGCCACAGTCCATAGCTTCACAAGAGCCATATGAGCTTCTGCTTTATATACATTCACAGGACACTGCTTGAACTGCTAATTAAAGAACATGCTAATTAAAGAGCATGCAAGCCAGAAGAATACTTAGCCTTTCTGAGAAATGGATTCATTCTTTGAACGTCTTCAAGATTGCGGGCTGCCAGACTGAATTAGTACTTCAGATGTAAGGAAGAACAAAGCAGACAGGGATACTTTGCTAGTTTGGTTAGGTGCTGTACAGTTATGTTTTTCATGTGTATTCATATGATACAAATATGAATGATGATATAATGTCGCTTATAACCATCAATTAATTAGTTGCCCTGTGGATTAACAAGGTCACAGAGGTTGGGGTATTTTATTTAGATATGTAAACCCTATGTAAATCCCCATCTAGGTGAAACAGGTGATACCAAGACTAAACAAGGTCAAAACCAGGACTGCTAATAAGTGAACATGCATAGCTACATACTTGGAAGAAGACTTTGCACTGTACTGTAAATGGAGACAGCACGCTAGACTGAACTGCACATGAGATGAAGAATCAAACAAAGAAGACAGGGATAGTTTGCTAGTTTGATGTTGGTTAAGTGCTGTACTTTTACAGTTACATCCTTGTTTGACAGTGCTACTACAAATAATTGGAGGGGTGGGTGGGGGCACATACAATGGACTGCTGTAAAAGTCAACCAACGAGCAGTATGCATTGAGGTCACATAAATCCGGACCTCAGTAATTTCCTGATATGTTTAAGATAATGTCATTTTACTATCCAGACAGAGGCCATGTTGAACAAGAACTAGATCAGGAATCCAGCATGACTAAACGTAAAATGTTAAAACTACCTTCAACTCATAAAGGTTGAGGTTATTGAGGTAGAATATTTGTCACATTCTCATTAACCCTAAACATTCCGTATGAACCTGACTACAGCGTACAAGCTCACATTGACTCTCATTGATCAGTGGTTTTACCTTTGGAGTTTGTTTTTGGAGTTTATGTTTGGTGAGGTTTGTCAGGCCTGCGTCTTTATCTGTCAGCAAAACGCCACGGAGTCCATTTCGGTTCTGATCAAGTGAAGTCAGAGATCAACACAGGCTTTGTTTTCTTTGCTTTGCGTTTTTTACACTGTGATAAGATGTAACCCCCGGAGAAGGCTCAGCGGACAGCCAGATAGGGTTTGCCTCGGTTGACTTGCTTTAGAGTCGGACCGGGAGACAGACAGATGCACTGTGGGAAAAAAGGGAAAGTGGGGGAGTGGGGAACTTGGTGGCTGGTTTCCTGCAATGCTCTTTGGATGCTTAAAATAGAACATGATGCAAATGCAAGGTATTCAAAATAGCTGTGGAGTTTTCAAGTAACAGCCAAAGTCAGAACAGTTTCACAGACTTTGGTGTAGTTTTATTACTGTTGAGGGATCATAACTAAAATAGGATTAAATCAAGTCCTAAGCAGGATCTAAACTAGGACTAAACTTGGTCAAAACCAGAATTACTTAGACTAAACCTTCACTATCACATTTATATAAACAAATTTGGCCAGCAATAAAGGAACCCATACACTTTAAAATAGACTCCCATCCAATCTTGTCCAGGCGCCCTGCTTATAGATTTGTAGTGAAGGTTATATTTTAAGGTTGTTATATATTTTTTTATATTTTCATCTCAGCTATACCAGAATATCCCCACTTTGAGAAATGAATAATCCTTTTTCAGTGCAGGTAGAAGAGGGTATATTTCCTCTTTTTGAAAAATGGGCAAAACTCTGGAACTCTTTCTTTAACTACTCTACACCAGAGCCAGAGATAAGCAGAGTTATGACAACTCCATTGGAGACAATGGGCCAGTTTTTAAACAGCACTGTCATTAGTTCCAGAAGTAGCTGCCATTCAAATGCATTGAGAATTTTTTGAACTATTTTGAAGCTGCATTGTTTAACTTTTTTGGATCTCCGTTGGTGCATCGTATGGCTCTGCTCTACACAATCTGTGGTTGTTATGGTTATATTTATATCCCACATCTTTGAAGGCTGGAGGTGGGATATGGTAAAGTCTGTGAGAATAGCAGCTCCCAAAAGTTTTCAGGGTTTGGTGATAATGCACTGGGTAATACTTTGGCAGCTCTATCTGTCAGTCCACAGCAGCTAAAGTAAAGAATTGAAAATGGCATATCTCACTTTATAACCTGTACAAAGAATGTAATATACATCTTTGTAAATATTTTACATGCATGTGAAGTGTCTTGTGGGCTGCTGAAGTATTTTGATCAAACAGTAGGTAAAACTTACAGGCTTTCTCCAGGACTGCGCCCCAGGTGTAGGACAGGGTGTAAGCTCCCTCATCCTGGTTCATGGTTTGTTTCAGACAATGACTACAGGAAGAAACATGTGAAGCAGGTAAACAAACACTCCTGTATTTACAAAAAAATAAGTAGTATGAATCGATCAGCCAACCTTTCAGTTATTGGGTGACCACTCTAATTCTCGAGCTGCTTCAGCTTCAATGTGCTTGGCAGAATGCGGGCAGGTGGACTCTTTAACTAGATCTCGTTTGTCCTTGTTTGCAATCTGCACATTTCTGACTGCAGTTCAAAGTCTCAGACAAGTTGGGGAAACAAAATATACGGCTGAGAAGTGATTGTTAGACAAAGAGCTATAGGGGAGATAAGGAGAGGTAGAGTAGAAGCAGACAAGGAAGGTTAGGAGCTGAGGTCAGGACACTTCAGAGAGAAATTTTAGAAAAAATAAAGATAAGAGGTAAGCACGAGTAAGAACAGGTTGGTTGAGCCAGAAAAGCCTAGCTAAACAGGGATAGAAAGGACTTTACTTTGGGAGAAATAGATAGAGCTTGTTGAAGTAATTTTGGGATGAAGTTTGACCACTGATAACACTACTGTGCAAATATTTAGCCATGTTTGAAGACACGGTGTTAGGTTAGCTTACAATAATAAATAAGTAACTATCCTTTTTAGCTGTTCCCTTGTGTCTAATTTGATTTTATATCCTTCCTGGCAAATATTGTGACTTCAGCACCAATGGATTGTGAGCAAACAACTACATTTTAAGATGTTTTAAAAATGCCGATTCACACCAAGTCTGAACATTTTTGTGTTCCTGGATATACTAAATAATTTGGAAAGTATTGCTACTTCATTACTTTTCATAACACTGTCCTATACATAAAAAATACAAAAAAATAACAAGTGATTAAGATCGGTGCTAGATGAAGGAGCGTGAAAAACAAAAATAGCCGAGCGACAGAAAGAGATCTGAGTAGATGATGTCCAGAAGGGCCTTACTGTGGCCTTGACTAAAACTCACCAGCAGCTAGAACACACTTAAACACAGAAAAACAGCCCAATCCACCACTGTGCTAATCTCAATTCTTATTCTCTCTTATTCTGAAATATTAATTACTCCATGAACAAACCTTCACCTCCGAGCCTTGATTTCTGGGCCTTAGCTTGAAGCAATGCTCGTTAAGCTCCAATCAGAAGCATTCAAGGCCAACTGATATTACTGTTTCCTTGTAGTCTGGGTTTATAATGATACTGTATGTCTACTGAGAATAACATGAGCCCAGCAGCTTGTCCTTAACCTCCACCACAGCAACATACCAACACAGGTGCAGGTAGAGTTGCTATACAGATGCTTGACCTTATATTCATACTATAGAATTTATGTGGTACAAGTCACATAATAGAATGTATGTGGTACAAATAAGTCTGACTGCAAAGACTAACACTTTTGTTAGTCACGGTGTAACAGTTTATTAACATACAAGTATACAAGAGTATTTGAGCTTAGAGATTGTGGTCATTAAGGCTTGTTAATTTTGATTTGAATTTTGATTGAGAACACAATCAGTAGGTTACTGTAATCGGTCAATGGCAGAATAACATGATCATGAACTTCAGCTTGAAGTTAATTGCTCAAGAAAGAATGTATAAAGAATGGAATTAAAAAAGAAGAAAAATGTAATTAAAGCACAGTAGTCTCCCACATTATGAATAATTAGGTCATTTTGTCAAACACTAAAATGCGCACACTCCCCCTTGTGGATGATGTGGAAAATACACATGATTGACTGTGCTCTGTTTAAAGATTCCGTCATATTATTTGGGTTAATATTTTAGAAAATAAAATAAAAAAAATAAATGAAAAAAAAATACCTGGAAAAAGAAGAAAATATATTGTATGTATGTATGTATATATTATATTGTATTTGTTTTTCTTAAGTGAGTTTCTTTGTGTAGTGTGTTCAAGCCTAGATTAGGCCTAGACTAGTAGAGAATTGAAGCTTCAGTCGGCCTTATATAGTATGAATGTTTTTTTATTTCTTTATTTTGGTTCCTAAAAGTCAACCTTTTACAATAAAAAGTTGGCATTTGTTAAAAAACAAACAGATTATTACCACTGCTTCCACCTACTGGTCTTTCTATGTACTTGTAACTTAATATCATTACTACCATCTCACTTTATAATCCATGCTAATTTTGTGATTACATTCGTCAAATTTATCTGTAAAACAAGGTGCTAAAGTTGAAGCATTTCTCCACATGAAACACCAAAACAACACTCTCTTCCTGAGAAATGCACTGTTGTCAGGTGCATTGTAAAATGGTGGTGTGAAAGTAAAGATTTGCTAACCATAAAAATTCTATATATTTTTTTTTATCTATAAGTCACACCCGACTAACTATGAAAAAAAGTGTGACTTATAGAGTAATTCATTCTTCAATGTGCAATACATAAAATTACCTTTCCCTGCATCATATGGAAATAGCACAGGTTTTTCTCATATTATTGCCAATTTAGAATTCGCTGCTTTCTCAGTGACACCCAATAACTTCATGATTTTACTGTAGTAGGTGACAAGTAAAGATGACTGTGTGTGAAGTAATCTGTTAAAGAAAGTAAATTTAAATCAATGGGATGACAAATTAATCCTATGTTAACTTGGGTGTTCTGAAATCCGGAGACCTAAACCCAGATCTTTAGAAAAATACATAATGATTTACATAATGATTCCTCGAGTATTTCAGTTTTAAAGTTTAAGCTATCATAACTTTGTATAATATGTTTTTATAAAAGGAGTGGGGCTTTGGTATGAATATCTGCTGTGTGATTAGTTTGTTTGAGTCCAGACCAGACGGAGCCAATGTTAAAGTCTTCAAGTCCAGAGTCAAGTGACAATGGACACTGCACCAGGATTTTATATCAAGGCAGGAGTTTTCCTTCAAAAACACCACTGCTGAGGTGAGTGAAACCTATGAATGTAGTTGCCTTTACCCTGCTATCTAAAATATACTAACTGTTAATATTAAATATCAATAGCTGTGATAGTTTTGTTGCTGGCTTATTATGCACGTAGCTAAACTAAGCTGGACATTCCTCAGGGGGCCGTGGGAGTGGGGATACACGTGAATCTCTTTCTATACGTCCTTATGCTGCTAACAAGCTGCTGTCTGAACTACCATGAAACTACCAAACCGATAACCAACCAACCACTCAAAATGACTTTTAGCTCAACAAAACATGCTCTCTATCGTCTAGAGATTAACTCTCCACCCAGCTACTTCTAAGTACCCACCAGTGTATGTGATGTGGATATTTAAGACACACACGCACTGAGCCTATATAAGGCGCAGGTGTGCAAGATCACGTTGGTTTTAAGAGCTTCACTCCACAGTGTCAGACGTGGATCTTAGACCAAAAAAAAAAATCAAACAAAGAGAAAGCAATAGTGCATCCACTCCCTTCAGAAACCTAATCTTGCGTTCTCCCAGGGGTCTGTGGTCTGTGAAGGCGTCATCTGTGAAGCTCAAGGTATCGTCTTGCACCTGAGCATGTAAAGGTGTGTGGCCTTCCTGCCTACCTGTATATTGTACATAGTTAATTGTACAATCAGTGAATGAATAAAACTCAACTAAACACTTAAATATATTATTATACAAATTCAGTATCCAAATATAGGAATATGTAAATAACTCAATTTGGCCAAAAATGTCAGATAGAACTTATAATTCTAAGGGGATGAGTTTGTTTGTATGGAGGGTGAGCACTGGTGTTTGCAAGGAGTCTTACAGAGTACTTATACTTACTTTATTGTATAAGTAGCTGGGTGGAGATAACCACGGTTACAATGTAACCTTCAGTTTTGAAGTACATCTATCCGAGGTTACTTGTTCCCTCCCTGTTATGTGCATACGGGCAGGGGCAGGTGTCCTTAAGGCCCTTTTCTATTCATGCTACTTGACTCTACTTAACTTACATTACTTTTTAGTACAGCTTTATTGTTGCTGGGGACATCCACATGGCGCGAATGTGATGTCATGTATATGTGAATTAAACAAACACAATGGAGGACCAGGAGGTAATGGTGAATTTAATTAAACTTATTTAAACTTTATTCTGGTTTAGTGGCTTTTTAATCACTCAAAAATAGACACAGAAAATGCTGCAGACAGCGAGGCAAAATACTGTTGAAAATACCGCATGTTGACATCTCATTTAAGTTTCGGGTCGGCTCGCTTGGAAACAGGGTCAAGAAGATACTGAAAAAGTCCCTGGTACTGGTAACGGTTGCTTAGTGGAAATGTTCAAAAAGCGAGTAGACTTAAGTCAAGTAGTGCTAGTGGAAAAGGGCCATTAAAGGAAGCTTTTATGCCTTGTTGAGCTGTCCTTAAATTCAGCAAAAACCTTGCTTGAAATTGTATTTCACAGTATAAAAGTTTCTGTAAAAGTGAATGTTCTTGTGTTTGTGTTTTTTGTGTTCAGGTGAAGATGGCACTGGACATATGGGAATATGGGTGCACATGGCAAATGAAATTTTAATATTAATAATATTTGTATCTAATGAATATGCACCATCATTACTCTAATATGATTTATTTTCTTCTACTTTTAGACAACAAGTTCAGGCAATATGCACTGAGATGCCTGAAATTCTGCATGGAGATGATCCCTCTTCACTTCTAATATACAGTTTTGTAAGTCATATTTAAAATCTATAACCTATGTTTTGTAACCAATGTATGTAAGGCTAATAACTATACCTAGAAATTATTAATTAATGTAGCCTGAATCATGATATTGTATGTACCTTTTGTATGTTCTCAGAATGGAGGTGACAAAGATTCATTCTGCCAACTGTACACTGGGTGAACAGTGAAGCAGTAATGCAGCAGCTACCTTCTCACCTAACCCTGTCTGGATAAAGGACATCATTGAAGAAGCCAGAGTGGACAAGATCTGTCTGAAGCATTGTGCCTTCTGTTTGACTGACTACATCTGATCCATTTCAAATCAATGAAGGGCATTTTAATAACATGCAGGTTATTTGTAATAAAAACAGTAAAAACAGTCTTAAAATGTTTTTGATTTCTTTTTGAATTTTCAGAGGTTGATTTACACATATTACTAAAGTTAACCCTTGTGTTCCCTTCACATTTACTACCCATTGGTATCCTAGGTGACTTTAAACCTTGTTATTAATTATGAAAAATAAATGACTGCCTGTTTTTGTGTTTATTTAAATTTATTCCAAAATATTTATGTAGGTTTAATAATTTAAATTTATTTTTGTAGTTGTGTGTTATTATTATTTTACTTTTGTGTTGTATTTTTGCCTACATTCTTAAATAATATACTACTAATTCAGGGCTTTAGTTTTTATCTGTGGGGTTTACAAATAGCTTTGAACTTTAAAATGTTGCTTAGTTACTTAGTAGAATCTAATTGTGAGTCCTGTTCTCAGGACGCAGATAATTATTCTAAATCGATATTATATCTATTTGAATACACTTTACATGATATTATATTGTAACCTTCTCCGAAGCCCTGAGAGGGAGACTCTCTGAGGTTTTTAATGAGTTTTAAGGGTTGTAAAGTTTTTACCACAAGAAGGAAGACTATATTTTCCTGAAACAGATTTTTTCACTAACCACTAACAGTCCTCTTCTATAAATCACTGGTACAAGCTTGATTGAATATCTCCTATCAAGAGTACTTCTTTCTCAAATGAAAGTTATTGATCTGCAAGTTCAGAGATACTGAATCCAACCACTGCAGAATGTTACCGAACACTTCCCTGGCTGCCTTAGTCTGACCTGACCTGATACTGTAGGCCTCAGAAACTGAAGACATCTATGACACACATGTGTGCACATGTTTGTACGTTAACATATCTGTGTATAATTACCACCAGAAGCTTCAAATTCAGTTACTTTCAAAGAGTGTGCTCCTATGAACGTCATGATAAATAGTATATGTGAGAGTGCACGTGTGGGTGTGTACACCCTATGTGTATGTCTGTCTATGTCTAGGTGTGTTAAGAAGTCTATGTGTCTATGTCTTGGTTTGATTTTGTGTGTTTTTGTACATCCGGGTCAAATTGACCCAAAGATGCTCAACGTGGTTTAAATGTGTAGGGCACCGGTGCATTTTTGTGCTTGTTCATCACACAAAATAGTTTTACCTGCCACCAAACCTAGCTTAAATGACATCTAAATTAATTAATAAAAGCAAAACCTTTGTCAAAATTTCTGGCTCTGTTGCAGAAATACTTGCTAAACACACACAAATGAAAGCACATTAGCTACAGATTCAAATGTACTCCACAGAACTCTAGACCAAAGTGTCACAGAAATGTAACTATCACTTTTTAAATTATAATAAATACATATAAAATATCAATATATGTATATTTACAATGTATCATCTATTGTTCAAAAACGGATTTATTTAAATGTACTGACCACCTTTAGAAATGTTTAGTTTTTACATGACAACTATTTGTCATTTTTGTCAATAATCTGCCTGTATTAACCCTCAATAGTTGTATTCTGCTTCAGATTATCTGCAGAATTATGCAGCAGAATTCCAAAGCCTTACTGAGCCTAACACCAGTATTTTTCTTTTAAGGTATTTCTTTTAACCAAACATGTATTTTTTACATTTTTGTTGCGTTGCATTCCATCTTCTTTGTCTCTATGTCAGCAACACATATGCATATAATAACACATTTTCTTAGTGATTCCTCTACAATGACACCAACATGAAATACACCTTGTGGTTGCTGAAATATACTAATACAAGAGGAGACAGAATCACCTCTGTCCACATCCGCAGATCCTACGTGTGAACGCGATAACTCAGAAACAAATTGCCGGATCAGTTTCAAATTAATTTTTAAAAAGCAGACAGAAACTCAGTATTTCTGCTCCAGGAAGTCATTAGCACTGTCATTACCTAGCTATGAGCAGACCCTCTATAGAAAATTGTTTTTGGCACTTTGACTTGGCACCGGTGACATGGGGACATTTAGTTATGCTAATAATATGTTTTCACCACAGTTGGGTAATTGATGAGACAACAGGGCTAATGCAAGCGCAAAGTGGGTGACATTTTGATGTTTTAATTACCATACTGTGGGTGAGTCAAAAAAGGGAGATTACATCTGAAATATGAACTGGATATGTTTATGTAGATGTGTATGTTGGATGGAACCAGATCTTATTAACATGAGTTTATTATGAGTATTCTATTAAGGGTCTACCAACTGCATCATTTTCATGTCTTAAATAGTCCCCTAATAAAATAAAAGATTCAGTCAATTGGCAGTGCACAAGGTTCAAATGTTGCCCAGCCAACTGGAAACAGGAAATACAAATTCTAGTTAAAAATATAACACACTTAGATGTAAAGTTGAATAGTTGAAAGATATAACTGAAAACTATTAGGTATCAGCTCTAACTTCAGCATCCTGTCCAAACCATCTCAAACTGGCCTATGTGACATGTTTCTAATTACCTAACTAGTTTCAAACTAAGTTCTAAATTGCTTAATATGTCACCTATCCTCAGACTTACTTGCCGCTATGTGGTTATCCTTGTCTTCTTACAAATATAGTATTGCTGTTTGAAGCTTAAATTAAATGTTTTGTTTTTTTACATTTGTGAGAATGACATCTTGTAAATGTGAACCATTTTTCATATTAAATCCACAGAGTTCCCAAGACACTTTATATTCCATTAGTCTATGTGTCTTCAGGCATATTTAACAGGACTTGAAATCTCCCTGTTTTTCAGTTTGTTTCATGAATGTGCAGTGTTGGGCAGATGACTCTGACAGAGTTATCTAATTATTGATTACTCCCTCTAAAAGTAATGTAATCACTCAATACTGAATGTTTTTTTTTTTCCCAAAAGAGAATACTTTAGTTACTTTCTCAAAAATTCTTGCTCATAAAATAAATACGGCTATAGGCTATAAAAATTGTTTCTTATTGTTTTAACATCATTGCTTGACTAGACCTATACATATAAGGTGTAGGCCTATACAGCAGACCATAGGCTACAGTACAGCTAAACTTACATTCTTATTTAATTAGCTTAATTAGCATTGTTAGAAATGTGCTGTGTCCAGTGCTTGGGTTAAGGATTACTTGTGTATTAACAGATAGAAACATTTCCTCCTGGCAATATATTATGAAGTCTGTCCACCCCATGAACAATCTCTCCATGTTTCCACACTGCCCTCTCTTTGGCACTGCAATCTTGCTCATACCAGAGCCATATGCTCTCAGTTTTAGCATTTTGGTCAGGATGGGGCATGTGGCATATCTGACCACTATTACCCAGCGGAGTGTCCCTCGTGAGTCGCCATTTTGTTTGCAGAGCTTATGGAGAGGGTGAGGCTGAGCCAGAGGATACTAAGGTCCTGGAAGTCCACGGGCCACAGAGCTAAACCAGGCCTGGAGTACTGCACTGGGTCAAGGATGGCAGGACATGACTGCTGTCCCATCTGTACACACATTTGGCTACTTCTACAGTCCAACAGTCGCTAAAGAAAAAAAGCCACTTTAGGTTCTGCCCTACAGTGACTACACTTGTCAAGATTCCAACAACCATCAGCCAAGTAAACCACATTTTGTGCAGTAAGAAAAATGTGTACTTTGCATTTGACCCATCCTTCCATAATGCTGTCAGGAGAAGTTGCCAGCACCCAGGGACCCATCTCTAGATGTTGTGCCATGATCTTGGTCAGGATGTATCTAGCTTATTATCTAGATTATCGTGTTTAGCATTTTTTAATTTTGGCCCTGGGTCAATGATAGATAAATAATAATAGATAAATGTATGTATGTTTACAATGCCTGAAATTATGCATACTTACAAGCAGCCATATTAGAGACACTTTCACAGTTGGATATTCTGCCAATAAAGATGTATTTTTGCAACCATGGCCTCAGAGTATTTCACTATCTTGTTTATTTCTTTATTCATTAGGCATCTCTAATTGCACAGTGTGAACTTCATATTTTTGCAGATTGTAACCAATTTTATTTTTACAAAGAGACATGTCATTTTATAATATTAACAGATCATGAATATCTATTGTTTAGTGAGGTTTCAAAACAAGGTTAAATTAATTCATGTGGATATAGTTTTTGCTTTGTCAGTTCAAACTTCTATTCCTATATATAATCAATCCTAGACAAGACAATTACGTTCAGCATTTGCAGTTGTTGTGTTAATTTTGCTACACACGTTTCTGTAATGCCAAATGTTGTTTCTCTGTCAGCCTTAACGCATAACCCTCTTTTGCAGTGAATTATTTAAATGGACTAAATGCAGAATACAGAATTATACAAAATGATCAATTGACAAATAAAATGACTATACATGGGGCAATAGTGCTAATAAGAAGATGCCTGGAGGGAACACAGACAGCACATGGAGCGATAGATAAAAATAGCCCTTATTATGTAAAAGGATGGCTGCCCCCCGCAGTGAGGTCAGGTCAAGTGTGTAATCTATACTAAATAACTGAGCCTGTTTTGACATTTGTTGAACTCATTTCTACCACACACCCTCCATAGTGTTCTCTGTAAGCCTGCGACGAGGATCAGTCATGGATGTTAGCAGATGTCATTGTGGAATAAACAATGCATTTTTCTCTGTTAAGTGCAGATTTTACTGTGGGTTGTTTCCCATCGCCCAAAGACATGCACAGTAAATAAATGTGAGAGTGGCAGGTTGTCTATCAGTGTATGTATCTATGTTAGCCCAGTGGAAAGCTGAAACCTAACCCCGAATTTACACCAAGGTGTATCGCGTATCCATAATTTAAGCAGAATGTATTATGTGTGACTCAAACAAAAGCACTTTACACTAGACATGCTTCTGCAGCGACCGAGTATATATCTGCACACTATATTGTACATTGAATCCAAAATAACTTATCACTAACCTCCAAATTTCATTTATACTGGTTAATTATTGACTTACCCGCAAAAGCTGGACTCTGCACCTATACTTCTTATACTGTCCTGAGCGGCTCGTAGCGTACACGCCTGGTGTGAACTGTCCCATTGAGTAATACTGAAAGTGATTCATACGTGATTTACACATGTATGCAGTTACTCACTGCTTACGCTTGACTTCTTTTATTGACAGTCTTAGTTTATTAGCCATTTTTCTGTCTTCTATGTGCTTATTGTCAGTGCATTGTTGCCAAGTGTTTAAGGAGGAATGATCACACTAAAAAGACTATTAAACACAACAAAAAGACTCTGTGCAGGCCTATACAGAAGACCAGGAGTATCATTTATAGTAATTCTATTTGGTTTTATTATTATTACTTATTTTGGGCTTGTTTTCATGAACTTGGTTGCTTGTTTCTCTCAGAAAATCTGGCAACCCTGCTACAGTTGTCGGGATAGTCAAAAGTCATTCTGTAGCTCTGAGGTGAGAATCTGTCATTGGTGTTAGCAGGTGGCAAAGTGAAATACACCATGTCTATTTGTCCTCTGTTAAGTGCACTACAGTACAATTTCACAATCCAAGCTGTCTCTCAGAGTAGTGTGGACTGTCACGACGGACCACTGACCCTACAGACAAGAAAGGTGTGATTGGTTCAGACAACGTGCTGTACTTTTGGAACTCTGTTAATTACCACAGAATATGTTGGTGACTTTTTGTATAATGGCAGTGGGACAGGCTTTTTAACAAAAGCAAATGTATGGGGCGATTATTGTTCCAAAAGATTTGTCAAATCTTAATACGTACGCACAAATGTTAATACACACACACAAATATTAATATGCACATACAAATATTAATACGCACGCACAAATCTTAATACGCACGCACAAATATTAATACAAACGCACAAATCTTAAAACGCATGCACATATCTTAATACCTATGCACAAATCTTAATACGCATGCACATATCTTAATACATACGCACAAATCTTAATACGTACTCACAAATCTTAATACATACTCACAAATCTCAATACGTATGCACAAATCTTAATATGCACTCACAAATTTTAATACGCATGCACATATCTTAATACGTATGCACAAATCTTCACGCACAAATCTTTTTGGAACAATAATGGTCCCATACAACCCCCATGTAACAGTATGCTCCATCAGGAGAAAATACATGTGTTCGATCATGCTGTACTTATGTATCACAGTATGTATGTTTCAGTAAATTCTAGTAAATGTCATGCAACCAAAAATGTATTCATATACATTTTTATTGTTTTATTTCATTGTGCTTTGAGGAAAATGAGTATTATGCTGACATAAGTCACATAAGTAAACAAACTCCACATCATCATTAAAGGTGAAAACTTTAACAATAACGGGCCTCAGAATTGTCAAACCAGTCTGAAAAGAAGCATGGTGATGAACTGCATTGTATTGTTAATTGCATTGGCATCTTTGTACATTGTTGTTAAGTATCACATTTCTTTGTTTACAGGTGATCCTGATTCTGACCAAGTTATACGACTTTCACATTGGCAGTGTCACCGAGAGCACTCTGTGGAGGTGAGTACAGAACTAAGCATTTCGATACAAACCACCACAATACTGTACATATTATTAGCCAGAAAAGCTATTTTTGGTACTTCTGTTATGAAAAGTAACTATTTTTTTATAAACTTTTACCTTTCTACGGAAGCCCTAAGAGGACTTAAGTTGCAATGTCTTTTTTTTTTTTTTACGTGAAAACAACTGTTGTTTCCCCCAAGAGATAAATGTATTTATTTTTTTAAATCTTGTGAAAAAAATATTGTTTTCTCGATATAACAACTTAATTATCTTGGATTTTGGGAAAATGATTATTAAAAAATACAAATCTTAGGAAAACAAATAAATATTAATAATTAAGATTGTGATACAAAACAGCCCTCTTAGGGCTTCCGTAGCGTCTTCTCAATATTTTCCCTGACAAGACCTTTCCAATTGCAAAAATCAGCTCCCCAAGTTTAGCACTATGAACTGAAGAGGCTCTTGTCTTTTTATTTTGTAACTTTCCACCCCATGTATCTCTTTCGCACCTGGCTACAATCAGCACGTGTCCTTTGCTAACCCTCTCCGGTGTGCCGTGAATAGTGAGTTGTGGTGTCGTGCATGGTCAGCGAGGGGGTTGCTGGCGCAGTGTGGTGAATGCAGTTTTGCCATGCTACTGTTGTGCTGAATTATCTGATGTACCCGACAGCCTCGCGGGAATGGAATAAACACACATCCTTTTGTGCTCACATTTCGGAACAACACGAGTGCTGCTTGTACAGAGCAAAAAATACACTTGTAAAAAGGAAAGGGTGACAGATCCCAGATGAATTGAAACTGTGTAAAACAGGCAATTTCTCTGTTGGGCGACTTTGTAGGATGGTGCCACACATTGCAATATTCTCTTGGGTTGTTTTTTTATGCATTTCATCAATGAAACATGTCAACAAAGATTACTATAGTAGTGTTTTTTGGCATGTAAAATGTGACTATCAGCTTACTTTCACTGTCCAAACACGCACACGCAGTGGTAAATTAGTATATCTAAAATGCCTATAGGAGTGGATAGTGTTTCTGCTTGTGCTCAAAGGATACATGTGAGAACTGGTGAATGTAAAATTCCCCTATTGAAAGAATGTGAGAGTGAATAGCTGGCTGGTATCTATGTCAGCACTATAACTAAATTGGGTGAAGGAATAGTGATTATGTTAGGTGCATGTGAGAGTAAATAGCCCAGCGTTTATCCTATCTCAGGCCATCAGATATACTGTATCAAGAACCACCAACTGTAATATAAGAAACATAAATAAATAGAAATAAATGAGAAGCCTGTACCACAAAACATGCATTTACTCATTTAGAACTTGTAAAATAGGTATGTTTTTCACCACTCACAACTGCTCACTTCCATTCCATTAGTCTAATGGAACAGAACCCATATGCCATTTGTATGTTCTCTTCAAGTTGAGACAGTTATTACAAACATCTTGAGCTTGCGTCCTCAGCCCATCTTTACCAAGTGGTACTCTGACAGTTGGAAGTGGTGCCAAAGTGACTGCTGGCTGTGTGTGACATTTAAAAAGCTACTGAGTAATTTGGTCCTAGAGGCAAAAACTGATATGTGTTTTGGTGTTAAAATGACTGGGAATATGTAGTTCATAAGAAAAGATCAGCCAGTGCAATGAGCGAGAGCAAGAGTAGAACTATTAGTAGGACTATTGCTGGGTTGCAGGTGACATCACTATATTCTACAGCCCTATACATTTTAACGGGAGATGGGGGGGCAGGAGAAAAACTATCAATTGGTAAAATGTACTATTTCCCTCCAAAATAAAAATAGCAACATTTGAGGAATCTGCATGTCCTTGTGTTACAGTGTTTGAATGAATGTGAGAGTATATGATTGTCTATAATTGATATGTCTCTGTCAGCCCTTGCAACTAACATGCCGCCTAAGGCCCATAGTTGCACCTACGTCTCCTAATGGGAAAAGCAAAACAACATGGCAACAAGAATTTAGTTAACAAGGGTTGAATCCGTGTGATATACATCAGCAACAAAATAGAAGAAACTTTGAGAAAACTAGCTCCAAATGGCAAAATGATGGCGCATTAAGTGAAACAAAACAGTCAGACAAGTCAGTCAGTCAAACTTTATTAAACGCATTCACGATAACTCTCAACATTGTTCAAACGTTAATGGTGTATTCACAAAAACTCAACAT
>JAVQKC010111726.1:0-20995 GCA_036025475.1 Philypnodon macrostomus | reverse complement strand
AGCGCCTTGAGCGCCGTGTGACACAAAATCGCTTGGAGGTCAATAAGCACAACCAGAATGAATCCATATATAAGGTGCTCCGGATTATAAGGCGCACTGTTGGTTTTTGAGAAAATTAAAGGCTTTTAAGTGCGCCTTATAGTGCGGAAAATACGGTACATCCAATAATGACAACAGGAAATCAACACAAATGCAAATGTATATTTTCTTCAACAACAACAAACTGTAAGTACCGTATTTTCTGCACTATAGGGCGCACTGGATTATAAGGCGCACTGTTGGTTTTTGAGAAAATTAAAGGTTTTTAAATGCGCCTTATAGTGCAGAAAAAATGGTAATTGAATTTAGTTGGCTTATGCCGAAAAAACTGTCAAAAGTAGCAATGTTTTTCCCCAATACCCTCAACAACTCAAGTAAACTGTGCTACATTTGTTCTTGTTACAGCAATTTAGGGAGACATCAAAAACAATTTATTACTATCTGATTTTTTCCATTTGTGTAGTTTTTTATTTGGCTACCGTTGTCAAACCATGTCAGCATTGCCAACAGTAGCCAGCAAATCAAGTCTGTGAGGAAATAATTAAGTCCATATGTCATTTTTTTATTGTGATTCTTTTGTGTTTGTTCATTATTGTTTCTGACTTAACAGGAATACACAAACTCGAAGATGACGTCACCCCAAGTACAACAAGAACACCGTCATTGTTCGTGAATATCCACGTTATGAAACGGGTACAATCCAGATTAGTCACACTGAAGCCCAAAAGAAAAAAACTGGTGTTCAAATGACCCCCAAAAATGCACACAAAAACAGGTGAGTAGATGTTTTTATTTTTTTTTTACTTTATTGTTTACATCGTCCAATAGAGATAATAGGTAATGGCGAGAATTCTGTATTTAAATGAGGGTGAGAGAAAAACAATCAGAAGATTAGCTGGGATTATTACAACCACAGCTTAACCTTGAGAGGAACAACACCGCTGCACACACAAAGTTTTCCATTGACACAAAAGCACATAGAGTATACATTGGTGCGGTCAATGTTTCAACCTTTTCTTTCTGATTCTCACTGTTCTTTTTCTAAGTGTTATCCAACAGTAGTAGTAGTACATTGCAAGAACACCAAAACCACCACACTAGCCCCTGTATTGAGATACTTATCAAAGATATAATATTGAGATACATAGAATGATGCTAGTGTCATAGTACTTCAAAAATCCACTTTCATTTCTACTCATATACTGTTGATTAACTTTTCTGTAATGAGCTGGAAAAAATGTAAATAATTAAAGCTTAAAAGGGACCATATTATGTACTTTTTCAATCTTTTTTGGATTCATTTCTGACACTTCCACATTAGCATTTTTACACAACACAAGCTGTTAGCTCAAAATCCAAGCTACCCTTCACTCTCTACTTGTGTAGTTAGTTACATACAGAAGAGCGTTTTGAGCTCATAAGAAGGTCAGCTGCTTAGCATAAATTTCTCAAACACACCTCCAGATATGTTTTTGACAAGGAAAAACACTGCAGCATGGTAGGAAATAGTCAACTTAGCATAATATGGCCCCTTTAATGTGAATCATTTTATTACAAGTATGTATTCAATCTATTAACAACAAATGGTCCAGAGAAATATTTGCCACAATCATGACTATTTCAATGAAAAATATTGTTCAACGTACAATACAACCAAAGTACAAATAGGATTAAAATAATGAAGAGAACATCAAATTGAACCATGCACAATGTAAGGCAACCTACTGCAGAATATAGAAAAGATACAAGATGTGCATTTTAGGAGCACCTATGTCTACAACACTGGCAAGGACTCTTCTCAACACCGTCTGTTCTCTGGCTTTACGCTAGATGAACGGACACAGAAAAACGTCTCTATGTTACTGCTAGTGTTGCCCATTTATATTGAATTATAATGAAAAGTCTGCCTCTAATGCTACAATACAGCCTTAAACAGGAAAATAGATGTATCAAATTCCAGATTTGATCTCTTCAAACTACAGTCTATTTTTGTTTTAGTTTACATTCATTTTGTTTTGCTGTTTGTTTTTTTGTAAGAAATATTATGCTTACCGTACATGTGTGTGTTTGTGTGCAGTATGAATCTATAGATTTACATGGGTGTTTTCTTACAAATCCTTAGTTTTAATGAGAGTAACCAAAGGCTTGTCGTCGGGACTGTAGTCTTCATATGCAATGGGAGTGGCGTCGTACATGGCGGGCCGAGACTTTTTCCCAAATCTAGAAAACATAAGCAAACATAAAATGTTAGTACATCTTTAATTCATTCATGTTCTAGCCTACTGCTTATCTAGTTCCAGCCTGTTACAGCAGACAATATACACTATAGTCTATGGGCAGTTACAAAACTAAGTACCTTCAGAGGTGGGTAGTACTCAGTTACATTTACTCAGTTACATTTACTCAGTTACATTTACTCAGTTACATTTACTCAGTTACATTTACTCAGTTACATTTACTCACTTACATTTACTCAGTTACATTTACTTGAGTAACTACAAAATACATTTATAAAAAAGTATTTTATAAATACATTGTTCTCCATAGAGTAGTTTTCCTGCACAATACTTTTGACTTTTACTTGAGTAATAATATTTTGAAGTAACTGTACTCCTACTAGTAAAATCTTGTAAATCTAGAAAGAGTACTTTACCCACCTCTGTGTGTCATGTAAGAACAGCTTTATGTGAAAAATGTGATGATGTGGAAATTCTGTTCTTTGTGCCTTCATTTTAGAAAATATTATTTACGTTTTTAGTTTATCTTTTGAAAATATCAAAATCTGTTTCTGTATCTTTTTTATTTTATTTTACCCAATTACCACAAAATTAAACAAATAATCTGACATTACGCTCAAACATTTACTCAGGACTTGAGTCCTTTTTTCACCAGTACTTTTCTACTCTTACTCCAGTAATTATATGAATGAGTATTTTTTACTTTTACTTGAGTAACATTTTTTTGAAGTAATGGTACTCTTACTTGAGTCAAATTATTGGCTACTCTACCCAGCTCTGCCTTCTATATAATCGATTTAAATGAAAAAGACAGTTGTTTTCAGGGAAGGTGACCAGGAACAGTTGATTTGATTTTGGGAGTGAGGCACGTCTAAAAGAATGGCATCTGTTACCAACTTTACTCAAAAGGTTTTACACATTTGGATGAAAGTTTCATGGAAGGTCAGAAATGACACAAAAAACAATTTATTAAAATTTTGGGACTGATCTGTGAAAATGGGCTGCCTTGGCGGTGGTCTGCGTCCTCCAAGTGCTTTGATTATTGCTCGTTACTACGACTGTTGGAAAGTCATCACTTGTGCCATGTCTGCTGCGCCTCTAGAGTGTTTCACATGCACAGTTTCCCCTTGCAGCAATCAAATACCAGTATACATGCCTCAGTATCACAGTTTTCTAGATATACTGTACTAAGTGGAGTTCTCGCAACAAAGTACAGAGACAAAAAACTCACCTGGCGTGGCGGATGGAGGCGATGGCGTTGCTGAACTCACTGTCGATGCTCCGGCAGTTGTAGAACTCTTGATAGGCGTGACGTGAAGAGCCCTGGTACTCGATACGGCTGATGCGACAGATTCCCACGATGAGGATGATGAGCATGAGGACGAAGGCCACACACAGGGCCCCAATGATGATGTAGAGGGAGTGACGCGGCATGTTGGTCAGTGTGTCATCAGTGTGGGCCGGCTTCCACTGCAAGTCTATTAAACGCATATTCACAAATCTGGGTGTTAAAGTTGAAGTCTGTACATTTTCCAACAAAAACAATATAAGGAGAAAGAAATGCTTTACCTGACCCCGTTCTATGATGTAAAGTAGGTGATCTGTCAAAATTATTATTTTTTATTTTAGCCCCTCCCCTGGCCTCTACAGACTACAGACCACCTCGTTTACATCATAGAACAGGGTCAGATCGTCAATTTTAATTTGATTTCAGGAAACAACTTTAAGATGGAGTAATACATGCTTTGAGACAGTTTGACTTACGGATTTCACAGCTCGGCCCCACCCAGCCAGGCGGACAGTGACAGGTGAAGCCGTTTGATTGGTCGACGCAAGTGCCACCATGGTGACAGGGGTTGCTTTCACATTCATTGATGTCCTTCTCGCACTTCGCCCCTGATTAGATACACAAGATTAATGAAGAAACAAGACATTCAAATAATAATAATGGTAATTCTTATTTTATTTGTCTACAATCTACATTGGTTTAAGCAGTTATTATCTACTGACTGAAGCCAACAACAGATATGAGTATACTGACAACAACCATTCCCAATCATTCACTAAGAATAATAAAGAAATAGAAGATTCACTAGTTGTTCTTGGGAGAAGAACTAATGGCCTCACAGCACATTTAGTCAATAATTCTAGTAACTATTCTATCACTAGATACTCACCATGGTATCCAGGTGGACAGACACAAGAAGCGTTTAATCCTGAACTTTCACAGCTCCCACCATTTTGACATTGCATCCTCAGACAGGGATCTTTGTAGATTTCACAATGTCTGCCTAAAGATACAAACTCAAGCTTTGACAAAACTGCTGGTTGTTCATAAATCAAATTATTAAAGTGTTGAATTTACTTACCCTCAAACTGAGACGTGCAGACACATTCATACGCATTGATGAGGTCCCGGCAGGTGGCGTAGTTTTGGCAGGGTGCAGACAGACACTCGTTGTACTCCTCTTCACAATACAAACCGTGGTAGCCTGGAAATAAATATGTCATCAAGGTTCAAGCTTCATCACCTGGTTGTAAACAGAATCATCCAGTTGTTATTCCAAACGATACTGAATATGCAGACACACTCCAATAATAACGCTATCATTAACTGTTGGAGTTGGAGAAGTGTTATTACTCTGAAAGATTAGTTTGTATAGAGTGATGGAATGGAGTGATGGATGAACAAAGTTAGTTCAAGTTTTATATACTCCATGGCTTGATTGTGTGTTTCAGGGCTCTGATCCAGTTTCAAATAAAAAATAAAAATAAACATTGTATTTCAGCTGTAGCTAGAAAACAGAAACAGAAGCAAAGTGAAATACAGTGTTTATGCAGTGTTTAAAAGGGGGACTATGCAAACTTCTACTTCAGAGTTGTTGTGGGGTGAATGAAGCTTCCTTGGTCCCTGGAAGTCTCGGGTCAAGTCTCGGGTCAAGTCTCGGGTCAGGTCTCGGGTCAAGTCTCGGGTCAAGTCTCGGGTCAAGTCTCGGGTCAAGTCAGGTTTTTACAGAGAGAAATATGCCAAACTGACGCGAACCTGATGTGTTTGTGGTTGAACTGTAGCTTTATGATCTAGAGTCTAGAGTCTATATATATAAAGTCTATATTCTTTATGTTTTTTCTGTGGACAGTGCTATTTTCTGAAAATGTAGGGGGCGCTCTGTGAGGGAGAAATGTGACCAAACCAGTGAAAAGTTGCGTAGTATTCCTTTAATGAGGCAAAAATTATTGTGTGAGTCCATTGTATAACATCATCCTTAGTGCAAAAAGGTTCTTCTTGTTTTACTATTTACCTTCACACAATATTTTATAATCTTCTTGTTTATATTTCAGCGGTACATTGAGAAACCACCAGAATTGTTTATCAGTCATTGGTTCAAATGCAGTGCTCTGTGTTTCCATAGGATGGCAGCTGTGATGCACAAAGTGGCTTCTGTTCCTGATGTGAAGTGTGTTCCTAAATACCAGACGCCTGCTACATCTTCTGCTTCTGTTCTACAAAAAGTCAGTGGCAAAAAAGTGTGTAAACAATATGACCCAAATCTGTCATACACAGCTTTAGTTAGTAGATCTGTCCTCAGAAACAAGACAGACTTAGTGTTTGTGGGCGTTTCAGGGTTAGTTTGACATAATTCAGAATTGCTTTGACATTTTATTGCTGGTGAATGACCTTACACATGTGACATTTATGAAGCGACCCTGGGTTTATTAGGAATCGTTGCTATCCTTAAATGATGTCTTATTGAGGACTGGATGTTGCCCTTGAAAAAAAAACCTCACCTCAACAAGAATACTGGTCGATTTTAACATGGTTCTGACTGATAAAGGCTATATGAATCAAAAGACAATAATGTGTACAGTATAGAACACAAAACTGAATTAAAATTGAAGCATATTAAATCATATTCCTTTTTGTTATGGGACGTGTGCACAGCTTGACATGTGCAAAATTTTCAGTTGGCAAAAAGACATTATAATTTACGCATTGAACAGAAACAATATGATTGTTGTGAATGACATATGAGCACCTACAGGGTTGTGTCATTAGCATTGAGGCCACACTTCTGGAAAGGAGTGTAGACATATATGGGATGCTCATGATCTTTCGGTCCTTAAGCAATTGTATTAACACGTGGAAGCAGGAACACTTCCCGAAGCCGTCAAACATAGTTCAAAATGAGCTTTGTAATAAATTATGCATAAAAAAGGGCTATACACTAATACATGACTGCTAGTTTCTTAGCATTCCTGCTGCATCTGCAACCAGCAAGCAACACAGGAGCCAACATACTTGATCAGAAGCCATGACAGGCATGTGTTATTTTGGAGATATTACTTGGGAATGATCTATTCAAACTTAAATTCACTATTACCATGTGCTGCTTTGCCTGCCAATCAACTTTGCTTGAGTGTGTGTGCATGTGTGTGTGTGTGTGTGTGCGCGTGCGTGTGTGCGTGTGGAATACTGCACATCCGTCTCTGGAGGCCCTATATGACTGGAGGTGCAATCTGTTTCTATCAGCTTCACTCCCACTTTGAGCGACTAAAGTTCTCCGTTGGATGCCAACGCTGACAAACTTTGAACAAAGCCTCCCTGGGCCTTGGCTAATGTGTGTTTGGGGAGAAGACAGGGAATAAATGAGGATCCCTGTTTAAAGCCTCCAGGGCCATCTGTGTGAAATGCCAGTGAAATGTCAAGTGCCTTTACCATAGACAGGCAGTGGGCTGGCAACCTCTCATGTGAGCCGGATTACAGCAAACTGGAGGAGCCATCCTTCTACATATCACAAGCTGTTTCAGTCGGCCACTGGGCTTCAGCACTAAGCACTATGTAAGTATGTCCACACAGCACATGTCCAACCGTAGACAGGCAGCCAGATGAGGGACATCAAGGGTCAGACTGAGCCAATAAGAGTGGTTGGGTGAACATAATTGTGCACTCATATCTATGTAAAAGACATGTTCTTTTATTAATAATTAAAAATAATATTGGATGATCTCTTCAGGGGTCACTGCACTGAATCTTATAGTGGTTTGCATAATTGCATATCTACTCTTGCATTTTTTTCCTCAGAATAGATGCCCTTCTTGGTGCTAATCTCTTTATTTATTTGGGTTTGGGAGCAGCACAAAGGTGGCCTTAAGTTAAGAGTTAAGTTTGGGGCAATAAAAGATTGTCTTGATATGAAGTTTCTCATTCCCAATTCCTTAGCAAGATTCCACACAGTTTAAAAGCCATTAGCCACTCAAGTTTAAACATGCTACCGAAGTGTGTAAGACTTCCTGTGAGCCGATTACACTAAATTGGAGGCAGAATCCTTCTACATATCAGCTCTACAGAAGCTCTCTGGGCATTTACCACTAAGCACGTCTGCACGGTCGGATAGGGCAGACACTCCACAAACCTCAAACACACATAGCATCCTGATGAGGTAGAGAAAAGGTCAGCTTCTGGTCCACAACATTGTGCACAATCGTGTTTGTGTGTGCCGACTGTGCACTTGTGTCTTCATTACGTCTGTGTCGTTAATTGCACATCACCAATATTCACCAGTCCCATTAGGCAGGGCTGTCTGAGCTGAGTTGTTTGATTGGATGGGAGCATCTGCCCAACCAGCAAAGTCACAGCAGAGAATTGATTATAGTCACGCACCCACATCGGCAATTGCCTCGCCCTGGCAACCAGACAACAGACGAGGAGAGGGAAATGAGGTGAGGTAAACGAGGGGATGATGAAGATGCAGAAGGACAAAGGGACGGACGAGGCGGGAAATATTAAACTGAAGTAATTGGCTCCAAGTCAATATGAGCCTTGAGTATTCTTCAGCTCACAGCAATGATGTTCCCATATACTGTAGGTTATCACAATATTTTGTTTTTTTGTTTTGTTTTGTGTATGTCACAGAAAATTACTGGTCTAAGAAATTTTGTAAATCTTTTATTTACGTTTCATTTTTTTATATTAATTTACTCCACATCACACAGGTAGTGGTAACTAGGTGAAACCTCTGTAGCCACAGCTGCTCTGATTGACAAAGTACTGCCAAAATAAGAAAAAATTAAATAAATAAAAAAGTTTGAATGATTTAATCCCCGCCCACTGTCTCACACATGAAACACACACTGCCTCATACGTACACAAACCAGGAATTATGAGAATAACAAGCAGAAGTTTGTAGATGCTAATGCTAAACTAAATGCTTAACAAAAACAATCTAAATGCTGTAAAAAAGGTAATAAATCATTATATATTGAAATAAAACTTCAGCTTATTTAAATATATTTCTCCATGATTTCCAAACTAAAACATATGTGCATGAACAGCTGGATTGTAGGCATCTTTCTGAATAGACTTAGCAACATAATATGAAGAAAATATACCTACTAACTCACACAGGGGTCAGAGCTATAGCAACTCGAACATATCAAGTGTTCAGAGTAAGATCTCAGTACGGGCTCTCAATACATGCTTTGATAGTGTGTGTAAACAAAGGCAGAAGGGACAGCAGTGTCATATCATGTTCATGGCCCATTGGGAACTCTGTCTATCTTGACTCTCCAGAAAAGTAATTCCAAGAAAATGCATAATGATAAGTCATCATTCCACTCAATTGATTTCATCACAGGGGCATCAGGATGCACGCCACCATCACTGAGTAGAAGAAAACTCATCTGAGCTATTCAGTGTTGAAACATGTCAGCCAGACAGAGAGGTAAGCCTTTGCATATCTTATGAGCTGGGTGACTGGGCTGCAAAGATAGCTGAAGAGGATTAAATTATAGTGGAAGATTTGAAAATGCTCAGTGACTCAAGAATGTGTGACGATAGATGCAATACATCAGACACTTGCAATTGTCTTGGCAAACAAATGATTGATAGAACAAGACATGTTATTTTGTTATAATTGTACACTGTTAAACTAAGTGTAAATTAACTTGTTGCTGACAGTGATACATTCTGATGCTATAATCTTTTGATACTCTAAATAATAATAAATAAGTCTATGCTCACATTTTGAAGGATACAAATTGGCTTAATCTGTCCCAAAATGTTTCTCTACCTGTTTTTACCCATTTTGATCCTATCCTAACATGTTGAAAATATATATTGATTTGAATAAAATATGTATATAGATTTCTACACTGTGACCTAACCTTGGTTGAGTTTAGCATCAATGCATCCACCGTTTCCTTACCTGGAATACAGAGGCACCTGTAGCTGTTGCCCACACTGCGGCAGACCCCGTGAGCGCAGGGGTTGAGAGCGCAGAAGTCCACCAGCTGAGCACATGTGGGGCCCGTGAAGCCGGCCGTGCAGCTGCATCCGAAGCCCAGGGGCCCGGGGCCTTGAGGGTAGCACGTCCCGTTGTTGTGACAAGGGCTGGAGGCACATGGGTCCACCTTCTGCTCACATGTGGGCCCCTGGTAGCCTAGAAAGGAAACAGCATGACTATGAGTAAGCACTGTGAATTAGGCCACTGGCATCTGCAGGAATGAGTACAATATAAACTATCCAGGTCAGCCATCCTAATTCTGTTGGTACTGTTCACAAAGAAACACTGTTAGACCTCAATTATTGGACTTGTCAATGCAATTCAGACTGCCTTGGGTATATCATAGCACAGTTATCTGCCGAGGATTTCAATTGCACTTGAAATAGAAAAAAAATGTGTATTCACTGGCAGATCATACAAAAAACTGACAATGACATTCCTATTTTGCAGTGTAGTTTAGTTTGAACCAAAAGCTTAAGCGGAATGAAATTGGATACACACAACCAACCTTCACACTGGACCCACAACAGGGTAAATTAAGAGACGGCATGTTATCTCAGCAACTATGGGCCTTAGGTGTGCACACACTGGTCAGTTAGTTGCTAGGGTGAGACATACACTAACAATCACTCTTGTATTCACCAGGGACCAATCACACCAAAGCTAAAGAGAGAGAAAGAGTACACCCAGGCAGAACCGTATTCGTAACAATGTAAGGACTAACCAACTCCATTCTAGGAGTTCATTCATATTCAGCCAGCACAAGAATTGAAGAAGGGCTAACCACTCTGCCACTGTGCACACCTAACTGTTTAAAGTAAAAATGCAAAATTACTAAAAATAAAATATAAATGTGAAGATATGATTTCATATTTTAATTGACTGTTCTGTTCTGTTCGTAAACAGTCATTATTATTTTTTACTTTAGTCCCTTCCATAGCCTCTACAGCAACATCAAATCAGAGTTTTTGTGGGTTACCTTACAAACTCAACAACTAATATTGGTAAATTAATATTGTTTTCGGAAGTACTCAAGAGTACACTGAAAACATTGACTTAAGCTACACTTGTTTTCTCATTTCTTGTCACGGACCACTGCTTCTGTTGCACCTTCTCTCATTAGCTCGTGCACCTCAGCATCTCTAACCTCCGCAGACTAAAAATAACTCTCCATCTTCTTCCACTGTCTTCACCCTCCCATGAGATTCCCCATTGTACCGCGAATTGCAGAAACCGTATTCAGCTTGTACCGGGCACACAGCGTTCTACCTTTAGTGTGATGAATTGCGGGCCGGGGTCGCGCTAACATCATTTACAGTAACGTCCCAGTAAATCCCACCGCTGACTGCACCCCCGACAAGCACACTCCATTGGGCTAATGAAGAGATCTCTGGCAAAAAGCGCCCATTGATCTGTGGGACTTTATTTCACAGCACGAACAGAGCATTCATCATTCAGCGGCACACAGAAGACCTCATCTGCAATTGTCAGGGGAGATACCAAAGCTCCCTATTTCTATTGTAGGCTATACGTCCAGTATCTACACTGAGAATATTTAGTATTCAGGTTTTATAATCTAGTTTTGAAAATTGTTTAGTGATAGTTCCAGCTACGCCACACCAAACCCCTAGATGCATGAAATGTCCATGTCTATTGTGGCCAATTTACTACTTTTAATGAGTCAATTAAGAATAGCATTTCGTATAAACCAGAAATAGATGCAAAATGCAAACTCCACATGTTGCATTGCTCATTTAGTTTGTTTTGTTTGTCATTTACATTCTATTGATTATGATATGAAATATGATATGATATGATATGATTGTCAGGCTTTAGGAGTGGTTTCAACCAGAGAGGCCTAAGAAAGAGTAATTAATGAAGTATATAAATGCCACTCAACAGAATTATTGTGTAAAAATCGGCTAAATCTGCTCTGCATTTAAAAGTAGAAGATATACTATACTATTGTATGGTTGTCCATCACACTGCAGTAAAGTCCACATCATTTTATAAAGATGTTTTAGTTAATAAGCAAATGGTATTGCCGTATACAGGCAGCCGGGGTGCTTGCTTCATTAATGCAGTTGATCAAAAATCCATCTCCAGTGTCATGAGTGGTCTCGTAGTCTCGCTATTTCACTCCTGACAGCTAGAGCACTTGTCACAGCAGCAATCATTTTACCAGCCACTGTAAAAGCTAAACATCTAAGACAGGCCTCTCGATGTGAATATCATCAGAAAAAAGTGTCAGAAAGACTAAAGAGTGTCTGAAGTGAAATGTGTTCCCACGGGACAGGGATCTGAGTGGGAGGAACAATATACAACACACAAATCTAACTTTCATTCTCTTTGAAGCTCCCAGCTGAATGTCAGGGCTTTACACAAACTTCAACTGGAAGATACAATAACTGTTATAGTTTTGTTGGACGTATTTAACATATTTCAAGATCATAACTTAATTATCATCATGTCATAAAGTTTAAATAGATGCTCAACGACCAGTTCACTCTATTTATTCATTCATTTTTGGCTTTTTTTCATATTGGTGCTGATGAATGCAACTGACACCAGGGCATTAACTATGGGCCTTAGGTGGACAGTGACCTGAACACAGTGACATACACAGCCATTCAGGCATTCATTTACCTGAGCAATTTAGATCCACCAATTCAGTGGGCAGTGCGAGGAAGCCAGAGTACCTGGAGAGAACCCCCGGTAACACAGGAAGAACATGTAGACTCCACTCAGGAAGACAGATTCCCTTCCAAGCATTACTACTGTAGATCTAGCCACAGATGGCTTTAGTTCCATCTCTGTTAGCAACCGCCATTAAAGTATAAACTAATGAATGAAAAATGCTGTATTAGGTTCCCCTTTTCTTGTTCCCATTCGGCTAATAGGTCATTCAGCCTGAAAAGGAAAGCTCCATTCACTCATTCATCACTCTGACTTCAAGGCTATTTAATTGATGTATAAAAAAGTCACATTGTTCCCATTTATATCTTTTTTTTTTTCTAGACATAACAGTACAGTCAGGTGTTGCTGGGTGTGTGAAAACCTCCACATCACGAATTCAGCCCACTGCTGGGAGCTGTGCCTGCAACAAAGCAACAACTTTGGTGCAAGTGTGTTTATTTCCATCTGCTATTTCTCTATTTATGTGGCTTCACGGTACCCATTGTTTTTGCTTTCCTGTACACTGCCTATATACAACAGTCCACAACACTGACTAACTATGTATTTGTTTAGAATCGCTGGCAAAGTTTTTACGGCCGAAGATCCCCCCCGGAGAGATGGATGCAGGTCGCTGAGGCTATGAAGACTAATTAGAAGAGAAGAGGGAAGGTTTAAATTAAGCATCTCAGTGGCATAGATACGGTTCAACACCACAGAACAGCACAGAAAAATGTGGTTAGGTCCTCTGTCAGGGTGAAAATACGGCAGCAACTACGGGCTTGAGGTGGAGTACACCCTGGAAAGAGACCAGTAAGTAACAGGGCTGGTACAGAAACTCAAAGTCTTTTGACGGTGAAAGGAAGTTGGAGAGAACCCACAGAATAGAAACGTGGGGATTATGTTACCACTAATTAGGCCCAATTGCATTTGCATTCTTACCCCTACTCTTAAGCGCTACCCCTAACCTTACCCCTAACCTTACCCTTACCCCTTAGCTCTCAAAAATAATGGGTAATGGCTAGGGCTGAAAATACAACAAAAGAATTGGGACACAATTGGGAACACGCACAACAAGGGCTAAGGGTGTCAAATGGGATACAGCTTTAATCAACAAATGAAAGCAATGATATAGATGAACCTGCTGAAACTCAAGACTTTAAAAGTGTACCTAATAATATGGCTGGCTGACGTTTGACATTCAAATATGGGTCTGTATCTTCCATTTGTTTCTACGGTGTGGTTTGAAGAGCATGCATAGTCTATTCAGCTACGTCGTGACTAATATATTATTCACCGCGTGTTATACAGACTACTTGAACATCCCATTCTCTATGCTGTTTCACTCAAAGCCACAATTAGCATTCGCCGCCACCAACTCTGCCAAGTCGTTCTCGCATTCAAAATGACCCCTGCTTTTTTTAACATCTGGTTTTCTTTTTTGCTCGGGAAATGCTAGCAGCAAAACAAAATGTGTGGCAGTCCTGGCATTAGATTTCTGTATGGACAACATGTGGAGCAAAAAGTTTCTTCTGGCACTCATAGATACAGCATTTTGGAAAGAGGTGATTGGCTCCTACCTTCAGAACAGTAGCACCTGGGTCCGGCCAAGCTGCTGAAACATGTGGCTCTGTTCTTACAAGGCTGGGATAGGCAGTGGTCTACCAGCAGTTGGCAGCGTTCACCTTCATAACCTGAGAGCAAAAATAGTGATGAAAAAAATGCTATGAATAAGAGATAACAGGATCAATGGTATGGAAAGTCTTTGGAAGATCTGAGAGGTCCCGCAAAATGGATTTAAAGGTAGACTAACCGACACTTTATGTTCTGTCTACTCAACAACTATCTTTTTAACTGTCATCTCAACCAAAAACAAATCTAGATCCAGAATGGCAGAATATATATACACCGTATTTTCCGCACTATAGGGCACACTGTATTATAAGGCGCACTGTCAATGAATGGTCTATTTTCGAAATGTTTTCATATATAAGGCGCACCGGACCATAAGGCGCATTAAGCGAAACAAAACAGTCAAACAAGTCAGTCAGTCAAACTTTATTAAATGCGTTCACAATAACTCTCAACGTTGTTCAAACGTTAATTGTGTATTCACAATAACTCTCAACATCGTTAATTTGTAACACGTAAAAAAAACACAGCCTGATACCGCTAAATCAAACGTTTGCGTATTCACAATAACTTACATTTACATTTCACTTTTTCAGTTTATTCCTCGTCCACAAATCCCTCAAAGTCTCCATCTTCAGTGTCCGAGTTGAACAGTTGGGCGATGACGGCATCCAGCATGCCCGGATCCCCCTCGTCATTATCCGAGTCTGTGTCGTTGCTGTTACCTGGCAGTTCAGTGATGATTCCTGCCTTCGTTACAGTGAAGCATAGTACCGGTATGTATTACTCCACGACGCTCCTGACTCCTGGAGCTTTGTAGTTTACCGAAGTCGTACTAAAACATTTTGACGGAGCGCCTTGAACGTCGTGTGACACAAAATCTCTTGGAGGTCAGTAAGCAAAACCAGAATTAATCCATATATAAGGCGCTCCAGATTATAAGGTGCACTGTTGGTTTTTGAGAAAATTAAAGATTTTTTTAAGTGCGCCTTATAGTGCGGAAAATACGGTGCATATACATTTACTGTATATTATTAAAGGTTAAGGCTAAGGTCACACTTTAAAGAGTTTTACTTCTGCATTTGACCCATTCCTCAATGCCACTGGGGCAACCTGTTAGGAGCAGCGGGCAGCCGCAGGGCAATTCCCGGGGACCCACCAGATCTTCAGCCAGGAGGAAAAATCTTGTGTGCATGTTTTGTGTTGATGGGGGAAACTAGAGTACACGGAGGAAACCCACCCAGACACAGGGAGAAACATGCAAACTCCACACAGAAAAGCGCTGGTGCCTGGTCCGGGATTCGAACCCGGGACCTTCTTGCCGTGAGCCAACAGTGCTCACATTAATAGAGTGTATGTAATGAGATTGTGTTTGTGGAACTAAATCAGGTGATGATAGTTACTGACTAGAAGCAAAGGCAATCAGTGTTTGTTGTTCAATAATGTAGGTCCAGGGATTATAGATCACCATAAAATCAACAAGCTCTATCACTCAGCATGTCACCCACACATCTGGAGTAAACCTAGAGTTAATTGTGATAAAGAGCGACTTCCTGAAGTTTTTGGCAGCAGACTTGCATTTGGCACTCACCCCAACATAAACATAAAGTTGGAAAAGGAATAAGCAATGTTAAGCTCTTTGATATATTAAAAAGATGAACCTGTCCTGCCTGATATTATTAAATCTAAAGGCGATTTTTTTTTGCCTCTAAAGGTCAGAGTGTCCGAAAGTCTCCGGTTTCATCCTCTTAGCACTCATTAAGGGCTCTCTCTGGAAGGAGTTTCAATTCCAACTCCTCTCCTTTTGAACTCTTCTCAAAGACTTCCAAGTGCTTAGTCCCAAGGTTTGACACCTTTACATCCTTATAAGGACACAGAGGTGCTTGTCTCCATTTGCTGTTTAATTCTCTCAATAGGTTTGGGCTAATTGGAGATGATTATCATGGTTCTATTCTGTATTAAAATGATGTCCTACCTCTAAAAGACCTAGGGTGACATTGTAGGAATACGAAAAGAGAGTTACCCACATGTGACGAAAATACTTTTATGTTACTTACTCATTTGTCATTGCCAAAATTGGAGTATTGCAGCTAACCAAATGAGAGTTGGCACTCACTTAACAGACCAGAGGCTATTTAGGGAGGTTAAAGTCCAAACAAGGTGAAATTTGTGTCAAATGGAACAGGTTACAGTGATATTTTGAATGTACAGTATTAAAGTACCAATGAGAATGATGTATGAATTATAATGCATTTTAGAAACATCAACTTCAACTGTGTTTATTTGTCATATGCAGGTTCAACACAAGGTTAACAATGCAATGAAATGCTTTGGATCAGAAGAACTGTTAGACTCGCTAAGATAGTCATGAAGTACTAGTAGCATGCAATAAAAGTACATGGTGAAAAAAAAGTTTGAAAAAAAGAAATAAGTAAACAATATAATAAACATATAATAAAAAAGGTGTATTTCACAGGTGGTAAAATTACTTAAAAGGAATTTTTATTGCACATGAACATTCTGAAGTTCCACCCAAAAGTCAAATACCGTATTGTGACTAGTAGGCTACATGTATTAATATATTACTATCATATATTAATATAGCCCTAGGGTGACTTTTTGGCAAGCAAAAAAATAAAAAAAACACGTATAATTGCTGCACATTTAACTTTGCCAAAACTGGAGTTTGCTATGCAGCTAGCCAAATGGGAGTTGTCATGCCGATTACTTAAAAAGACCAGGGGTTCTTTTGGTGAGGTTAAAATCCAACTATGTGGGTTCACTAAACCCAGAGTTGATAAACACTTGAGTTAGCACCCCTGTGATTCAACACACCGCCTAATGTACTAAGTTTGATAAGTGAAGGGCAAAACCGACCTCATGCATTTTCATCAGGCGGCCCCTGGACAAGGCTCAGACACACATTTCAATACCACAGAGAGCCCTTACACTACAGCTAGGCAGGACCGCAGCCCTAATGTCCATCCCCAAACAACCATTATCGGAAAGAGGTTGTGGGGATGTTGTATTGGGCAGGCAGTTAAGACGCTTTAATGAGAAGTTGGATAGTTACTTAAAAATATTTACGATAAAGAATAGATTGGATGTCTGTCGATATACAAGCCAAGGACTAAACAGAAGAGTTACATTTGGATAAAGCAGTGCATTGACTAAAGGAAGAATATACGTGAGACTATATTACAGCCCAAGTCCCAGGAGTCAGCCATTTCTTTATTATTTTCATGTACATTCATTCACTTTATTCTGTTATTTGCTGGCACCTATTCCTGTTAGAAGTTGTGGAGGGTCTGAAGTGGGATTCACCTTGGACAATGGCCAGTTCATCTTAAATTTCCTTTGGGATCAATATATATCTGATCTAATCTTTTCTGATTGCTGCCTTTGAGACATACACTTTCAGTACAAGCAACCATTCAATTTTCACATTCATACACTAGGGATTTAAAATTGGCCTATTGATCTTTCTTTCGAATGGTGGGAAGAAGCCAGAGAATCTGGAGAGAACCCAGAGTAACATGGAGAGGACAAGGTAACTTCTATTAGATAAGGACAACTATGGACAGGGTACATCCTGGTCTGTACGAGGAGGTCATGTAGACTCCTCTCAAAGGTTGCTGGACAGCCCACTCTGCAAATGTGCACCTCTATTTTAAGATTTGTAGATGGAAGTATTAATTATATCGGTGGAACAACGATATTATGGAATCAATGTTTGAATGCAATAACTCAAAAACAAATTGCCGGATCAGTTTAAAGTTTTGCACACAGGCACATATCATAAAGATGCCAAACTGGATCCATTTGGGTACTTTGATGATGAATATAAATTAAGTAAAGAATTAATTACTGCCCAAAATTGTGAACACAATAACTCAAAAAGTGCTGGATCTTTTTCAACTTTTGCACACAGGTACATATCATGAAGACGCAAAACTGGATTGAGTTTGGTACTTCTACGATTAATGACAATTAATTAATTAACTAATGAATGCCCTGAAGCTCATTAAGTGAGCCATTAATCCTGCTGAACATAAACAAAAATGAATTTTGGCACAGTGATCCGGGCTAGTGTATATTTACTCTATATAGGCAAATTGCAGAGGTCAAATAAAGAATGCCTCTATAGCACCCCCATGTTTTTTAGCCCAATGGGACTTTGGACACACTTACTTTGGCGGAGAACAATGACACTTGGTACAGTGATTCTCCACATTGTACCCAACATAAAATATTATTTTGGTCCCACCATACAACAAACAAGAAGTTGGCCATTTTGGATTGAAATTGGGAAGTGAGGTATATTTGACAGCCTCTACCTTGCACATACATGTCCGATTAGGCTCAAACCTGAAACCCTTAATTACCCAGAGGTATGGGGGTGTTTCACCTTGCTGTCTGCAGCATATTTGCTATTGTGCTCATTATGAGAGCTAAATGTTTTTTCACTGCTTACTGATGCTAATAAGATTTGTTCCAGTAACCTTCATGCTAGATAGAGTTCAAATATGGATAGCAGAAGAGTATTGTTGATATCGAGTGCATCATCATGTTCCTGCCTGTATTTATAGCTGGTATTTTGCACTGTCAGAGAAAGGTTGCTGAGATAGACACTGCGCTAGAAGGGTTAGATGAACCTTACATATTGAGTTGTCAAACTGTTGACCTCTATTTCAAAAAACACTGAAACAAAACACTGAAATATAAACATTCAAACATGAATTAAATTATAATTTTCTCTGAATTTAATACAAATTATCTGTTTATTTATTTTATTTTATTTTAAAGAAATTCTTCTCATCTGATATGGGATGCAGGAGTCTGGAACTCTTCCAAGGTTAGAGGGTGTGAAGCGATGAGCATTTAACTAACCTGCTTCGAGCTTGCAAACAATCTATATATTTTATGGCCCAAAATAACACACATGTCCTACATTTACCATTTCTAGCTTAGAAAACACCCTCCAGTTATCTCCAGTTAAATCAGGCCAACACACCTGTTCACCAATCCAATGGAACGGTTCAGTGTTCACAGATCAACAACGCGCTCTCAGCCTTTTGTTAATTATTTCCCAACCTGGCAGAAATCGCACGCATTCTGCAAAATAGAAAGTCTGGGTTTGCAGGATTTTATACACTTCCAAACATTAGTTGATGGGCTGTTTTATTAAAGTGTTCTCACAGAAGACACATTTGATGAAATCCTTAGAATTTGTATTTTTTCATAGTGTCTATATGCAATGATAAAAAAGCAGTTCCAAAGTATAATGCTAAGTGACCATAGCATTTAGAACACAATTCAAGCGCTGATGCCTTAGTCTCATAGTATCTTTATATAATCAGTTTTTAACAAATATTTATACAACCCTTTAGCACAAATAAAATTACCAAACAATTCAATTGATTAAAACAAAAAAATCTATTTCTTTTTTTATTGTGCTACCATACAAACAAAGAATTAAATGACAAAAAAATTAATTCATTATAGGAAAAAGAATGGCACAGAAATGGATAAACCAAAAAACAAGGCTTAAGATGGTCAGTAAGATTGCCTGGTGGTGAAAGAACCATATTAAAAAGTTGAGAGAAGACCAAGCTGAATCCTGCTTGTCTGAGCCGACGACACAGGCATGCCTTACCAGTGATTAGGAGGATAATCTTCAAATAAAAACAACACCAAATACTAGTGACTGTATCCTCCACAGATTCATGAGCTCATCAGTGGGAGGCGGAAATCTGGATCCTATTTACATAGTGATGCAGGGACAGCGGCCATGTGCTGGACACACAAGTAGCGAGCACCACATGGAGAGTATGTTCCACTCTGCAAAGCTACACTAACGGAAGCCTGTTCGTTTCCATCTGTTCCTCCTCCCTGACTACTGAGCTGCTCCTGGTCTTTCTGTTGGTGGATTTTCACTCAGACTTAATTGATTTGTAACTGTGTCTTTGCCATTTTGATCACCCTGGCGAGCAAATGCAAATATGTGTTGATGCAACACAACTTTTTTTCCTGTAATTATTGGACATGTGTCCAAACAGTTGGAAGCTTTCACAAAAACTGCAGTCGTCCAGATCTTTGGAATGTGACAGCTCTAGGTTTTAGCAGGATTGGATTTTCAAGGTAAATAAATGTGACAAATGTGTTTTTCCAATTACACGAGTACATTTGTATAAATGAGTAGCTAGGTCTGTTTGGATGAATACCTTGAATATAAATGTTAGCTGATGGTGTTTATTATCTGGCTTTAGGCGAGGAAAACCTAAATCCATCCTTAGTAAACAGAAATGAGATACTGAAGCATTTACACTTTAACTACTTCTGTATTTGAGATACATTATGATGCAATTAAAACACTAAAATGTAACAGATACTGACCCTAACTGTTCCAAATGCTCTTTGACCATGTGCTTTTTACCAAACAGCATGCTATCTTTGACCTCTTGGTGGCCATATATCATTCTGAGTTACAAAAAACACTAAAGCTCCGTACCTTAACTCTTTATATTCTATCATTAACTCATTTTAACGCTAATGTGCTAACGCTAGCAGGATGCTACATTTTCTGCTAATACAAATCCCACTGTATCTGTCACATGTACTGAATTCAGACTGTCCATGCTTTGGCTTAAATCCCTAGAACAAACAGATCCCTCCATCTTTGTAAAGCAGGTCCTATATGAACTCCATGTCTCTAGTGTACTTTGTTTACTGGTATAGCAGCACTGTTTCAGTGTTTGATTGCCAACTCAGTCAACCAATAGTATAGCTATTGACCAACACAACACGGCGTTCAGTTAAAAATGCATAGTGGTCTATAGGACGGGGGTGGGACTTTTTAAAATAATATTATTTCTGGGCTTAGAAATTTCTGCTTTAAGCAAATATTATTTTGATCAATTTCAAACATAAAATGTAAATAAAATTAATACAATTATGTAATTAATAATTCATTGTGTGCCCCTGACTGAAAAACAGAAAGATTACAAGGGCCTTGTTTAGAGGAATAACATTTCAATCTGAAATGTCAACCTCTCCCTTTTAGACGCTGCCTCTATTACATGAATTGATGGCTATTGATCATGAGTGATGTTCATTGTTCAAATGTAACACCCA
>JAVQKC010111676.1:0-11914 GCA_036025475.1 Philypnodon macrostomus | reverse complement strand
AATTTGGGAGGTCAGGTATATTTGACAGCCTCTAACGTGCACATACTTTGCCCGATTAGGCTCTAGCCTGAAATACCTAATGACCCCCCGGCCCTGAACACATCTGACTAATATGATGGCAGTTACCTCTATAGCGCCCCCTATAGACTGAAAGAATAATGCAGCTTTAGGGAATTTTCTAAATTGGGCAAAAACATTCTTCACAAACATCCAGACAAATCAAAAAAGTCAAATAGACCCTTCCCATGTTCTCGCTGCCGGGGACGACATCACAGGCCTAGTTATAATCTTGAACACAAAAAAGGGTATTCTAATTATTCTAATTTCATCATTTTAACAATACATTTGCAATATTGTACGTCTCTAGTATTATTTATTGTGATTAAGACAATAACTTCAGCACATTTATGGAGCTAATAGAATTCTGTTTAACATTAGTTTAGTTCTTGTATGAAAATGAAATTGATCAGGAGGAAGACCAAGGCTAGCAAAAGGAAGTTCTAATGACTCACTCATTTATTACCAGAACCCCCCAGAACTCCTCAGAGGCAATGGTTGAGTCTAGTCACGAACCCAAAGTATTCAAATGTACCAGAGAACACTTACAACAGTAATCAAATGTTTGCTCATTTCAACATGATGGGCCTCAGTGTGATAGTTGATTTTGTTTTTAAATGTAAAAATACTTTCTGATGCATTTTTGTCCTCACACAAACACAAACGTTCACTGTGGTTCATTCTTCACCGAACAACTGTCCTTTGACTCAAAGCCTTATGAATAGACAGGTATTCAGTGTGCATTGACATAGACACACCTATTGTTAGTATTTGATTACATCAGTTTACAACCCTTCAGTAATTAATCAACAAGTCAGTAATAAACATGGTTACTCTAGTTTTACTACTGCTTGGAGTCTGCCTGTACTCATTGTGCTACTGTGTGTTCTCTCCTCCAAACAGTCCAACTAAGCTCATGTCAGCTTGTGCTAATGTCAACTAATGAATGTGAGAGTGGTCGTTTGTGAGTGTGGTCATTGTCCAGCTCGTTCCCAGCCCCTGTTTTGTATTAATTTAAGTTGATCATGTATAACAATATATATATCAAGCCAGTATGTATACAAAGTTAATAAAAATGAAGAATACTGTGAAGAATACAGTAGGCCTAATCTATAGAAATAGTTCAAGATAATAGTAAATTGATGGATGAAAAACTGAAACAAAAAGTGATAAAAACTGGCAACATATCAAGAAGCAACCTAACACACATATCCTGCATACCAAGACAAAATGGAGAAATATCAAAGGAAGTAGGATTATTTATCTACTGGCAAGCAGTTGACAGTATACACAATAGTGAAGGAGACAATGGCTCTTTTCGAAAACATCCTGGTTCTTACAAACTAGTTTGTTAAAAGCTACATTAACAAAATAATCATCTTGTTTTGTTTGTCATAAAAAGCATACAGTTTACATTTTGTCATTACTTTGACTAAGATTTTCTATTATTTCTTGGACAACAGAGGGCTCACTCTCACCACAAATAGCCTATGGCTGTACGCAGCACTGAATTTGTTTTATTTTTTACATTTTTTTTATTACTATAATGTAAGAAGCTACAATACAGCTACAAATCTATAATATATATATTATCTTAAGAGGTTACTACAGACTTCAAATAAAATATGGTTTAGTCCTCTTTAGTTTTCATTCAGTCCCAGATTATGGTAGTCCTCTTTAGTTTTCATTTAGTCCCAGATTATGGTAGTCCTCTTTAGTTTTCATATAGTCCCAGATTAGGATAGTCCTCTTTAGTTTTCATATAGTCCCAGATTCGGGTAGTCCTCTTTAGTTTTCATTTAGTCCCAGATTCGGGTAGTCCTCTTTAGTTTTCATTTAGTCCCAGATTAGGGTAGTCCTCTTTAGTTTTCATTTAGTCCCAGATTAGGGTAGTCCTCTTGGTTTATAACTAACTTTAGTCTTGGTTTTGTCCTGGTTTAATCCAGATTTTCTTGCTTTAACCATGATTTCCATCACAAATATAGAGGCATAACGATTTTGTCACATCCATATTCATTCTAAAACTGTTTTTTGACGCGAGTATATCATGCAGGCCTACCTAATCAGTGACTTTTCAACATCTCCTCACTTAACAAAATACATTTAAATGTAAAAAAAAAGTGGAAAAACAAATATTTATATCCAGTGATAAGACGTGTGAGAAGGTGAGCAGCAGAGGGGGAGGACACCATCTTGCCACGTTCCAGAGGAGCAGAGGGGCGGGGCCGCTCTTATCCACACAGTTCAATAAGCTCCCAGCCTCCCGCCATCCTATAGGTCTAAACTCACACATATCCCGCCCACGTGTCCAAAGCGAGAACCCTATTGGCTCACGAAGGTGCCAGGGTGAAAGTGGACGGCCTTTTCTTGCAGTCCTGAGTTTTTATAACACACGATCTCAAATTTGACTTCTTTCCTTTTTACTACTGCTGCAATCAGAGCGTGTATTCCCCTACAGCTTCAAGTGGCATCATGGCGTCAAAGAAAAACGCGAAACCCATGAAACCCAAAGGTGCGTAGCTGCTTCTTTTATACCCTCTCTGTCATGATTCCCAGTGATGCGTTGCAGCCTCAGGTTTATTATGGGCCTTTTCAGTTAATCTTTTGTCACGCCACCAGCCTCTTGTCTCTATACCATAATGTATTTTGTTGCTAACCCTGCTCGGACACGTTGTACTGGTTGCTCGACACTCGCTGAAGCAAGCAGACAGTTTTATTACATCACAACCTTGCACCTATTTTACAGTTTTAGCACGTTCACGCATGGGGCTAACAAATTGCTAGCTCTCTTTACGACGAATTCCAACATAGCAACACGCTTGGATACGGAACGTTTGATATCTATGGCAACGCCGTACCTCGCGCGATCTCCGGGCTTAACATAACAGCGAATTTCGGATATGTTCGGTTGCACTTCGGCTATTTCCGTAGAGCCCCCGGTTGTGTACATTTACCTGTTACCGGCTTGCGCGTGGGATTATAAACTGTCACGCGAGGCACCTTTGGGTAATATTAAAGGCCAGCGCGCGGAAAAAGGCAATACATTATTGTCGCCATTTTGACGTACAATAATGCCACTGCTAGCTCATTGCATCCGCAGGCTAATAGCCCACAAGGTTGACCGCCGCCCCCTAAATGCAAATGCTCTCTTTTCCAAATGCTCACGTGTCAGTGCGAGGGTCCAAGGGTGGGGTCAAGCTATACGTGGCTTCTAGGGGTCACCCCACAGCGTGGGAACCCTTTTCTGTGAGCTTTCACTCATATACTGTGTTAGTCCATATAGCTATTAGCATATAAAGCTGGTTAAGAAATGCATGGTTAAATCTACCTGGCTACTATAGGGTTAATACTTAAACGTAGTTTATTGCAAACGCATTTCGGGGAGACGTACTGACACGTGGCTGTGGATCCACTGTGTTGTTGTATGTTGACATAAGCAGTGTAATGTCATGGTGTCCTTTGTCTGCTTTACTGTAGCCTGCATTCCTATAGAAACATTATAGACAATACATGCTGCATGGATCTATAATAAATCGAAAAAGGTTCGTTAATGTTGTTAATTTGTAATGTGACAAAATTATTTTACCTTGATGATTCTTTATTATTACTATAAGATGAGGGGTTTCCCTCATTATGTTCGCAGCTCACAAGATAATGGAAAAAGACTGTTTATTTACACCTTCTAGGATATTGTGTACAGAGATGGGTTTGCCCTTTTTGACTTGGTATTGATATTCATCAATTTGGTTAAAATATTTTAGATACTTTGTATATACGCTATTAATAAATACTAGAAAGAATGCTGCTTCTTTTAGCTTTCATTAGTTTACGGTTTTCAATTATCCTAAACATCCTATAACAATAGTATTGTTTCTATTGCATTCTATAATGGTGGTCTCATATATAGTGTTGCAACTGATCAAAGGTTGTTTTGGCGGTTAAACAGCATCTGGGAACAAAATGTACAGTTTTTCAGCCCGCTGCGCTCCTCTTCTCCACTGAGGTCCCGCCCACCACATTGCTTATGCATGCATGTAGCTGCTGTCTGGGCTAGTCACAACAATGGAAGGATTACATCCACAAAAGTGGGTTGGTCACTGTAGAAACACATGGACAAGAGGATGGCTGTGTTTTGAATGAAACATTTAGAAGATCTTTTAGATCATTATTTATACTGCTGACTAGAAATGGAGCTTGTTGCTATGCAGTAAAAGAGTTTATAGAAAGTGAAGTGGTATTACAACTTACAAGAAATATAGGAGGGAATAGAACACATAAACATACATAAACATAAACCAAGAGTGCATTTGTGAATACATTGAATCTAGCAACTATTACCAGTTGCTGGATCTTAGTAGTATCTTTGTTGAAGAACGCATAGCTTGGCTTAGTTTTTCACTGTAAGATACAGAATGACTTCAATTATAGTCACATAAAACAATAAGTAATTATCAGTTGATAATGTATAATGAAAATGCCTCTTGTGGAACAAGACGAAATCTTAGAAAAGCTGTTTTATGATAAATACTGTATGATTTAACTTGTGAAGAATTTAATACATTTGTATACTTAATAGTAAGTGTTAACTCTAATCGTGGGGATGCAGCTATTATGACACATTTTAACTTGTATAAAAGCATAATATTTTGCCCTGAGACATAACCATAAAGAACTACTTATGTTATTTGGATTCAGGAATGTGTTAACATTCTACCACTTCACTGAGTCAGATTTTCAGCTGGGTCTGAGAGCTGTGGCCAAGTGGGTCAGAAGTAAACTAATCATACATTCATACTCCATAACACAACTACAACACTCAATAAAATACCAAAATACAAAGCCTTGAAGACTAGAACTAGCATTGATGCCTTTCACTTAAGCCACTAAAGCTGACTCATCAAAATATACAGGTCAAAGTTCACATCACCACAACTCCCTGATTACAAAACTCAGGGATCACTAGCAGTGTCAATGAATAGTAAAACGGTGCCTAAATAGTGGTTAATAAGAGTTGTATGAACTTGTTAATGTTAATTATATGCTGTGTCACCACAAGGAAAAGTCAAGGACTTCTAGCTCACTTTGATTTTGGAACCAACGTCTTAAATTTTTTTTTATTTTTGTATGCACCACGTTAACATTTAGGAGCTTCGGGCTTCCTTGTTGGGTTCTCTTGGTAACCTGGGTTCTCCCACTGTCCACATGCAATACATAATAAGAATTGCCCCTATTGTTCCGCATTTACCCCAGCTAAGGCTCATAGTTCTGGGACAATAAGTGTAAGAAGATAGCTTATTATATTTTAGATATTGTATATCTTTCTATCAATCCCATAGTTATATTTTCAAAAAGTTTTTGTTTGGCTTCGGACATTTCCTTAAGTTCAAATATGAAGTTATATTCATAGTGGAGTCAGATCTGAATCTAAATAAAAAATAATCCCAATGTTGTGCAGTCAGTTGGTTCCTAAAATTGCCCAATATCTGGGACTGCTCCTCTATTGGTAACACGTTTATCACGTTATTGAGACTTTCTTGCCAACTGCCCTCCCATTGTCTATAATCATTTGCTTTATATCACATGCTTTTTAACAAGTCAAATATTGATTTTGGATGTAATTGAGGTTCATTCTATTGCAAACAGCAGAATTAATGTCACCTGTCTTACATAGTTTATCATAGAATCTCTCTTTGATGCATATTTATGCAATGTATTATTGTTTGTATTGCTGTTTCTGATCTTGTGCTGACTCTTCCTCAGGCCCGGTCCTCCCCACAGAGCAGCAGCTGGCAGGGTAAATGGCCGTGAGCTCCTCTCAGGGTCTGTGTGTGAAGTGGAAGGTTGTGTTTACCTTTCAAACTCAAGCGTGTTGCTGCAAAAGCCCATGTGATCAGCACGAAGGCTGGAGTGACAGTGGCTTTGACTTGTTGATACTAACTGATGCATGTTGATTTAATGTGAAAGGAAAGGGGTAGTAGGTTTATAATAGTCTTTTTTTAACTACTGCTAATTTGCCATAGCAGCTGGAACTAGAATAGGTAAACATTACACTACTGTCTTCTCACAGCAAGAAAGTCCTGGCTTTGAGTCCCAGACCTAGCAGTGGGCCCTTCTGTGTAGAGTTGACATGTTCTCCCCGTGTCTGGGTAGGGTTTCCATCATCAACCGACCTAAAACGTGCACAATAGACAATAATCCTCCACATGCACTGTGGTCACCCACTGCTCCTGACAGGTTTCCTTAGCTTCATTGAGACTGGGTGAAATGCAGAGGACACATTTCCCTATAGGGACAGCAAAGCATACCTTAACATAACACCCTAGAGACAAAAGTAATTGCTGTCCATATCCATCTTCTCAGTGCCTAACTCAAGCGTGCATGACCTGTGCATGTAAATATGTTTTCTACCATGCATTTCCATGTGTTTGATTGTTTCCTATTTAGAAGTGTGAGCTCTGGGTGTGAACTTATTCATGTGCTATTCTGGATCAGTTCTAACACGTATATTGTTATGCTGATGTCCTCACCCTCGAGTTAACTTTTGGCCTTGTGTTGTAAACATGACTTTGCACTTTACACAACTGTGTGAGACTGACACTTTTGCTGTGTGTCATTCCAATATCAGAATCAAAATAATGTTTGTCATTGTAAGTGAAGTCATTAGGGCTTTTGTTGGCGAGTTGCCCTTTTTGCAAGTCACTGTATGTTGTAATAACCTTTTTGTCAGCGTTTTATTAAATCAGCAAAAGATGAGAATGTTTCATTCAAAATAATGAGTAATGCTTAGTTGTATTTTACTGGAGGTCCCCTCTTAGACCTTTTCATCAGCCTTTGCACCCCTTCAGACCTCAGTTCTATAGTAATCAGTTCATCTGTCCAGTGATAGTCAGACTGTGTTCCTGTCTGGGGATTTTAGTGAACAAAGTGGACTGTAGGAGGTGTTTGGTTCTGGTCCACTGGAATGCACTGCTCACTGATGCCAACACCACCACAGGGCTGAGCCAACAGCCAGCCAAGTGCAGCCACTATTAACTGGGGGACTAAATACTCAGGCCCCATTTAGCAGGATGCTGTTTTCATCCACTCTGCTCTTGACCAAACTGATGATGTCACAGCCTCATCCTTCTATTGGTTAAAAGGCGTCTGAGGCTCGGCTAACTGGTGATCGCAACATTCATATTTAGACTGGTAACTGTGAGATGTATAAATAGTAATAGCAGTACAGGATGACTGGGGTTTAACAGTAATATGCCATTTTACATTTATGGCTCTGTCTTAGCAGCAACGGTAAGGCGGTAACAAACAGAACACATGCCAACAATATGTGTTTTCCTTTTTCTTACCATTGCTGGTATGAGATACTGTTGTGATAGAATATACATGTCAATACTTATTCCATTTGTCTTCATTATCAACAATAGGCTAATAATTATTATTCTATCAATCAATGTCATTGTATTATAGCTAAGTATCCCAAACTATTTTGAAGAACAACTATTAGCTAAAGCTATTTAGATAAAACTTTTAGGATCAGTTTCAACTTTTGCACACAGGTAAATATCCAAACTGTATCGATTTTTGTACTTCTACGATGAATATTAATTAATTAATTACTGCCCTAAACTGTAAACGCAATAACTCAAAGTCTTTGCCGGATCGTTTTCAACTTTTCTAGACAGTTGCATATCATGAAGACGCTGAACTGGATTGAGTTTGGTACTTCTACGATTAATGACAATTAATTAACTTACAAAATGCCCTGAATCATTTTAATTGAGCCATTAATCTTGCTGAACATAAACGAAATCGCATGAATTTTGGCACACTGATCCAGGCAATTGTAGATTTAATGTACATATGCAAATTACAGAGGTCAAATAAAGAATTCCTCATTTGCTCAAATACAAAGTAAAAATATCAGGTAGTGCAGCTTTAACCTCTTCTGTCTGCAGGTTTAGAGATACAGTTGGAGGAGCAGAGGAAGCAGCAGCAGGTCAGAGCTCTCCTGTCCTGCCCACAACCGCCTAAGACCAAGACCCCCACCAAACGACCCACCAAACGGCCCCGTCTACAGCGCCCCGCCTCCACCACCACGCTGCTCACTTCCCCTCAGCAGAACACCACTCTCCAGCCGCAGCAGTTCACCGTGCTCTCCCCCATCACCCTGTCCACCATGGGGCAGCCGCTGACCATGGCGGGGCTGCCCATAGCTACGTTGGCCCAGTCCTCCAACACGGTGACCTTGCTGCCGGCCGGGTCTCAGTTCTTCACCCGGTACATGGTGGCGGGCGACGGGAAAACTGATACCTTCACGCTGCACCCATCGTCTGGGTTGACTTTGGTGGGTACTGGGTAGTTTTCATGTTGTTTTGTTGAAAAAATAAAAAAGTTCAGTTGCTTTAAAGTGCACGTCGGACAGTTTGGATGGTAGTTTTCTGTGAGATTGCGAGTTTACCCGCATTAATGTTTTTTTCCTCGGAAATTGAGGATCTGGAAATGTAGTTCAAGAAATGTAGTTCAATTGCCTTTGTGTTCTGATGATAGATCAAACGTGCGTACTAAAAGATATAGAAAACGAAAACGTTGAAATAGGTAAATAAGAAATTTGGTGCAGCTAGCACAAAATAGACATTACTAATGTTATCGGACTTCTAATATATCAACCTTTATAGTGCCCCCATTAGACTGAAAAGGAAATGTAAAAAATAATAATAATCAAAAAACATCTTTCATAAACATCCAGACAAATCAAAACAGTTGTTTGTCATGGTTTGGGGGCGGGGCCTCTACATTGCTCATTAACAATATTAAAACCCTTAGAAATCATCCAATGTCTGATTAAGGTGCCCGTTGGTGCCAGTTGTGGTAGACGTATGGTGGCGTTGTCGGGGACATAAGTGTAGGCCTAGTTTAGTTCCAAAATAATTTATTGTGATAATTTTTATTGCTGAGTTCGGTCCTGATGGATTATCCAGTGACATCAAAACATGAGCAGTTCGTGTTGCTTCTAAAATTCTGATTAATCTGACTTGATTAGATCAGTATCGGTATTGGTATCGGTATCAGCCCACAATTATTATATCCCTGGTGTGTTGGAATAATTAACAGAAGTACTGAATTCAGTGTTTGGATGTTTTTGGTTTAACCCAATAGTGTGGCAAGTTTTAAGTGCTCTTATCTAAACTTGTAAGCAACATGGTAATGTCAAAAAATAATAGTGTAGCACTATACACATTATCGATCTGGGACTGCTCTTGTGGAAAATGTCTGAAAAGAGGAGGGACTCCAACTGCTATGATGTAGCCAAATAAGGAACTGCTAAATTAGTAAATTAATTTATAAACTATTGTGTGATTTTTAATGTTTTTGTAAAAATATATTAGCATATATTCAGTTTTTCAGCGACCCCATGTTGCTAATAGGTTTTGCTAAAAGGCTTGTTGTCAGCTCACCAGTGGAGTCAATCAGGCGGATCAGCAGGAGCAGTACAACATGGATTTTAGTGAGTTTGGAAAACTACAAATCTTCTGAGAAGTCTAGCCCACATAAATGGGACAGTTGACCCAGCTGTAGACCAATGTCACTATAGCAGCCATTCCCAAAGTCAAGAGTGTCGTGCCCCCATTAAAAATCCAGAAAAGCCCTCCTAATCTTATATCTATTAAAATGTGAAGTATTGAAAACAACACAGTTTATTACCCATGAAAAGCTTTAAAAGAATATTTATGCTAGGGCTGCAACAAATGATTGTTTAGCAAATCGATTGATCAAGTAATAATTGGATAAGGTGGAAAGGTGTGCCAATAGGAGACTCTTACAAAATGTGTACCAGGTGACTCTAAAACTAACCCACCTGTGGATGTCTCAATATAAGTAAGTATATAAGTAGGTTTTTCAGTTTAAATGAAAAATGTATAAATTTTTTTCTCAGCAAATGTCATGTTTTTCAGTCTGTATACTCCAGTTAGCGATTATCCAATTACTAAATTAGTTCCAATAATATTATTTAAATTATCTATTAATCAAAGTGGCCAGTGGCCAATTGGAACTAGTCAAAATGAAAATCTACCAGCAGTTTGGTTCTTCCCAGGGCTTGACACTAGCAATGTCAGCGATAATCCACTCTGCTCTCATGTCAGGCTGCTCATCATTCCACAGACCTACTGCTGCAGGTGTTGAATCCAGCTCCTTGTAACTGGGTACTTCTTGACAAACGGCACACAATTGATCAAGATCTTCCACAATCATAAACTAACTGGGTCCCCCCTCCTCCACACAGTACTTACCAATTATTGCTCGTCACCATAACCAGATTGTTGCAATGGCTAAACAAATGATGGGCAATCACTCTTTTAAATTTAATTTAACAGGAGACATCCCAGATTCCTAGTGCTATAGAAACTGTTTGAGCTTTAGGCAATGTCAGTGTTTACCAATAAATAATTGTGCTTCTGTATGCAGGACTCCAGCCAGCTTGGGACAATGGTGAACCCTGTAGAACTCGTCCAGCTGAGCCAGCAGAGCAGCAGTACTGAGGTGGGTCAGGTGGTGGTCCAGCAGGAGGGGGCCCAGGTTGAGGAGGGGGGCCAGGAGCACACAGTCATCGAGATCAACTCCGGCCATGGAGAGCAGGCCGTGGGCGTCATGGAGCTGCAGCTGACTGGGGAGGGCCCCAAGGACGCCATGGTGGTCCAGAGTGGGGTTGAGGTTGCCATGGCAACAGAGGGGGAGGAGGAGTCACAGTGCCAAACACAGGAGGGGTCAACTGAAGCCACTCAAGGACTGCATCTGGAGACCAGCGGACAGTTACCGAGCGTGCAAATAGTGGTGATAGAATAGAGCCCTCAGGAGGACATGAGACTTTTATTGTATTGTATAAAGCAGTGATTCCCAACCTAGAGGTCACGACCACCACTAGGGGCCGCCAAAGTCTCCGAAAGAGGTCCAAATTGTATTTATGTTAATGTATTTATTTTATCTATTGATTTTTAAGTATTCTGTGTAGTAAAAAGTAAACTGTTGACGTATAGGCCTATTTAATTTATTGTCAAAAGTATGAGTTTGCCCATTTCAAAACCAGGCGGCTCTGAGAAGCACATCTTTCCTTGTGTTTTGAACAGTGTTTTTAAGTTAATCATGAAACTAAAACTAATTGCAGGTGTTTGTGTTCACTGCCCGGATTGTACTTGCTCCTGACTTCATCCTGACTTTGTCCAAAATCCTCACATGTCACAGCCTACAGGGCTCTGTGGTGTTTCAGCGTCTTTGGGCAGTGCAGCTCTTTATGGACCGCTAGTATCAGGCGGTACACACTGAAATGGCACTTGCTGATTAAGATTGACAGCTGTCAATCAACAGGTTGTATGGAGATCTGCGTAACGACAGCGGGTTAAGATAGTGATAGTAATTATACTGCAGCAGTAATGAATTGAATAGTTCATGTCCAGTAATGACTAGTCCATGATGAATTCTTGCCCACCTTGGTGCAAACTATAAATAAAAAAAGACATCAATAGCTTGCGATAAAACACTTTTAAGATGAAACATAATATTTTGTCTGAATTGTTTCACAGGATTTTATTAAAGAAAATTTTGCCAAGGTTCATATAAATGTTAGGACATTTGAATAATACTTCAATAGTTTCAATATGAACAATTTTACACATTACAATTATTCACTCTTTGGGTTCAATAAACTTGAAGAATTCTTCTGTAATGTTCTTATGAATTGAAGTTCATATAAATACAGTGAAGAAAACAAGTATTTGAACACCTTGCTATTTTGCTATTTCTCCCACTTAGAAGTCATGGAGGGCTCTGGAATTTTCATCGTAGGTGCATGTCCACTGTGAGAGAG